>CAODLS012868913.1:0-10987 GCA_948243855.1 Flueggea neowawraea
GAATCAAGTTACTTGTGACTTTTGAAAACTCAATCACAAAATTCAAATTACACATTGGCTTCAATAGACCACTTACACCCATATAGAGAGAATTTGCAAAGATATTAATTAACCACAAGTATGATGTGCAACTTGCAAATAACAACTAAAGACATGACCATGATATTATGAAAATACTCACATAGGGAGAAGAAAAATCTTTGACTGGATGAATCAAGATCATGGCCTCCTGATGTTTTGTAAACATCCAACCAATGCTTATATAACTTTTGCTTCAAATCATAACCAGAATTCTGGTTGACATCCTGCAAAATTACAATAATGTCAAAGTATGGAAGTCATATCTGGAAAGAAAATAATGGCTCCAGTGATGTGCACTAAATCCAATGGCAGAGGCATCTAGGGATGGGATGTTCCTAAGTACATAATTTAGGATTCAAGTTACCAAGTATCGCAGCTTTGGCATTCTTAGGTCTTATATCAACTTAGTAATTTGAATATTCATCATTTCCTAAAGATCAAAGCGGTTTTATGGTTAGCTCATAAGTGTATGTCTGCAAAAAAAGGCACCAATCTAATCCATTCCCCCATCAGATCAACAACAAAAGAAGCGATAAGTATGGAATGCCTTTATTCTTAATACCAAGTAGCCACATGTATAGCCATACCAATGCAAACATTATTTTTCTGTTTCATCTATTTGTTCCTAAATATTTTCCCAAATTGTGCATAAAATACTGCTAATGTTATATCCCGCCATTTTTCACAATCAATAGAAATTACCATTTCCTGTGAAATAAAATAAAATGTTCTTGGTGATATTATAAGACCTCATGAACAAGGATTATGACATGAACATAACAGATCATTTCCTTAAAAGCTTAAGGCAGGCAAATCATCCCTTTTCTTAGTCACTTGACGATTCCTCTTTTCATTATCAGTTATTCCCTCAGAATCACAAATTATTAAAAGCATTATTTGATCGCAAAGCACAAAAGTCATAACTGATGTTTTAAATAACAAAATAAACCGATGCCAATATATGTAAAATGGATGGAAGTTTGAAAATGACCTTCAAGAAACACTCTCCTGTCCCTAACCACTTGCAATTTGGAATGCCAGAAGCAGGCAAATTCCATTTGTATTTCCATTTTTTTGCTGAAAGTTCTTCAACTTCTGCTTCTGATAACTTATAGTCCAGGTGCGAATGAAATGAACTGCATCAAGAAAATTATAATCAATCTTTAGAAAAAGAGCTTCCAAGAGAATGTAATACACCAAGCCCATAGTTTAAGAAGAGGTGATGGGAAATCAAATTACATTTTCTAAAGATTAAATATTACATAGCTGTGAATTATTAAACAAAGTTAACTAGAAACAAATTGTTCAATGATTACTACTCAAAAAATGGTGGAAGAAAGATCGAATGCAGACAGCCATATCTCCAACACATATATCAAGCCACAATGTGTACAGCACAAGAACTATGTCAAAAATGAAGGAAACAGGAGCCCTAATACCATGGTCCATGATATTACAGAGAAATGCAGATGATCTTATAGATAATTCCTTCTGGCTTCCCCGCCAGCTGTTGGAATTCCCTATAGCCAAGATAGATTCTTGAAGTTGAAATTAACGCTTAAATATCTGGGTAACAAGCTTGCCTGCACTTAAAAGGCATATACGGATTCAAATAATCTTTTCTTTGGCTTCCTTAAGCAAAGTCAGAAAAAAGTACCCACCACTGAAAAGAACGATCGAGAGTGGGTTCAAATTTAATGGTGCTGAGAAATTATCAGCCGCCAGTACCACTACTTTCATACAACCTCCGACAGATAGAGGTTCCACTCCAAAACTCACCATCAGCTCAACAAAGAGTAAAATTTAAAGATCGCAAAAGTTGTACCTCCAAAATGTCAATCCATAATTGAAAGCATTCAAGTTGAATTTTACAAACATTTTCACAAAATCTGCTAGATACACATCGAACACACCACACCAAAGTTCCCCTAAAAGTGTTTGCATCTGATTTTTCTAAAATCCATTAAGTTTTAGGTTACATTATTAGACAATTCAGCCTATTGAACAATATTATTTAAAATTGAAATATGTATTTGAAATTTCAAAATAGGACGGATAAACATGAAAATTAGAAAACTAACTTACTAGTTTTCATGACTACATAAATGAGGTGATATGAACAATGAAATCTGAGTTAAATATCATACAAATAACATAAACAAGTCAAAGAGAACAAGAAAAAAAAATTCACCATACTTTCACTAGATATTTTTGTTTCAATGGAATAAAAATTCCTTTTGAGAAAGAGAGTTGCACCAAAAGATGAAGACAAAATAACCCTTCTCAGTTTCTCTCTATTCTTTCCTAATTGCTTACCATAGAAATGGCAATTCTTATTATCCCAAAATTAACAATTGAAGACCTTCCAAATAGTAAATTCAAATTAGATGATATCATTTTATAAACTCACATTTAATGTCAATGAGAAACCCAATGGCTTAACCAAAACCTAACAATAAGACTTTCATATCTCAATAATAGGATTTATCAGTTGCCAAAAGAAATGTATACAGTTACAAAATCATGAAGTAATGGTGGAATTGAAACAGCAAGACATACACATACACAGAGAGGTTAATATCTACATATGGTCAAACTAATGCTACTAACATACAAACAACTTGTAGGTGAAATGGTACCTTACGGTTGATGATGTTATGTTGGGCCCCTGGTTGCATGTCATTTCGCCCTCCTCTAGTTCAGCTTCTTCATCATCATCTGTAAAACCTCCAAAAGTCAGCACTATGGTTTACTTTCTGAAGGAATTTTGTATCAAATCCTAGATACCAATATACATGGAGAATAAACCAGAAGGTAAGAGAATTTCCAGATAGAATTCAACGGTCCATGATAAATTTAGTAACTACTATTAGAAAGACCCAAATTCAACGATGGATGAAACTAAGAGTTTTCTGATAAAGCCTGAATTTATTAATTTATACATTAAGCAGATATCGTTCATCAGTAGACTACCAAATTTGAAGACTGAAAGTAATATTTTTCATAAAAAATGAATTTTTTTAGTTGTCATCTCAAGCTAATAAATGGAGAAATTGACTCATAACTTCTTCTTAGTCTTTTCCATAAATATATAAATACTGGTAGCAATACACCACTCAAAAATAAAAGCATCGCCAACAAAAAATAATAATGCCCCTAACACAAAAGAATATTAAATCCTATAAGTGCTTTACAAGAAAAACATGAGAGAACTAAGCAATTCTGTTTTACCTTCTTCACTGGTATCTTCCCCAGATGAGCTAGGATATTCAACATCTTCAGCTTCATGTTCTACCAAGTCACTCAGAACTTTTTCTTTTCTTTGCCTATTTCATAACCAATGTAAACAGATTTACTACCGTAAACAATATAACAAATCAATGTATATATATGTTGAATGCATCGCTAGAAGTGCAACCATATTTACACCGAAAATTCATAGATGATGGTCAAAATTATATCTCAATAGATTAACTACTAGCGAGTATCAACAACCTGGCATTGATTATACTAGGACTTTGAATCTAACCATTAATCCATCATTGTTAAGGTTGTGTTTAAGAATTAATGCCACTCCAATTACGTAAGGATAAATAAAAAATAAAACATTGATAGCTGGAGAGGTTGTTTTCAAAGGAAGAGGCAAGGATTAAAGCAAACTGAGATGAAAAAGAATACTTTTGCAGAAGATTATTGATAAAAAAATTGGCTCATGAACAAGTTTCAGTGTGCCCATACTTGACGTAGTCATTTGATCAGTTATGGCTCAGTGTATTGCAAGAGACATGTCAATAAGAACTTGCACGTCAGAAACGTCAATCAAAAACAACTAATCAATTACTAGAAAATACAAGCGAAAAGCACAAGTATGACTGCTTAAGCAAGAGAATGACCTCTTTTTATGTGCATCAGCAAGAGAATGGCTACGCAAATGGAGGGTTGCTAAAAGGTTATCATACACCGATGGCTCCATATAACCACTTCCTGAAGCAGTCCCATTAGATCGATCCTCCACTAAATCCCCTGAACCAAAAGAGCAAACAAGAGTTCCATTCAACATGACTCGTGTTCCTAACTAATTAATTTCCTAGCTAATTTCGTTTTGAAAAAAATACGCGGATAGAATTTCTAGAATAATTCAAAAGAAAGCAAACTAAGTTTGTGTGTACTTGCCAGAGGGGCTTTGAGCGACTTCATCTTCGACAAAGTCATCCTTTTTGGCATGCTTAGTAGCTTTGAACTGCTTTGGTGTTTTTTGTCTCTTCAATCCTGCATAAACACCACAATGCCTGACAATTAATTACGTATAATGCAAAAAAAAATCAGAAGATAAGGAATTACCTCGCTTTCACGATGGCCCCAGAATATTCTTACGTAGAAAATCAGAAAATTAAACTTTATTATGTACTTACCTCGTTTTAAGCTGATATGTTTTCCCATAACTGAATTCGTTTGCAGTTACGAAGACCTCGTTTGGGTGGGGGAAGAGAGAGAGGCCGTTGCGGTGGGGAGGAACTGGCCCTATTTTGACAATCCAGACTCGGCTTAGCAGGTCAGAGGTGTGGACTCGATCTTTCTATAGCAGTTAGAGGCCTGTTAGATTGAATTTGGGAAGTTCGAGCTCGACTGTGGAGAGAAGAGGCGGGCGGCAGCGTTTCGGCGAGAACTGGAGAGTAACAGAAAAGACAGAAAATTTTCGAAAAGACAAGATTATATCTTTATTGTCCCCAGCTTCGGATACCGTTAGAGGGAAACTAACCAGTGGCCGCGGCGGTGGTGAGAGGGGGCTGAGGACGGGGAGAGTGAAGGTGGAGCGGGAGAGAGCTGATGCGGTGGTGCGGAAGCAGAGGTAGGTTAAAAATATTCCGTTATTTTCTACCTCAAAACGGGTTAATTTTAAAATTTCCTTTTCATTACGCGAAGTTAATGCCAAGGGTACTTTAGTAATTTCCTGCTTAAGCCCTAGTCTTAAATTCCCAGCTCAGCTCAGCTCAGCTCCGCCTTCATCTCTCTGTATATGACCACCTTCACATCACTGCACCCTCACATTCTCAACGGCAAATCAATGTAATTTTTGTCTTTCATTCCTTTTCTCTGATTAAATTTCAGTTTTAATCTTTATTTTGATGAAAAAGTGATGAACTTTTGAAATGGATTTTGTTGTTAGGTGTATGGATTTCCATCTAGTTTGAAAGTCCGAGTCTTTAATGGTTTTTAACCTAGTTTGGTATAGTTTCACATGTCTCATTGCCGATGATGGTGTTAAATATACTATGAGAATTTGTTTTCTGTGAAATGAAACTAAATCTGAGGCATTCTAGGCATTAGAAATGGATTCAAGTTAGAATACCAAATCAGTGTTATTTTTGTTTTGGGGCATTAGAAATGGATTCAAGTTAGAATACCAAATCAGTGTTATTTTTGTTTTGGTGCTTGTTTCCCCTTCCCGTGGATTTTGGTATCGGTTATGTCACATTTAATTGGTTTGTCAGCTTTTAATTATTTGTTTATGAATTCTGGTGGCTTGTGTATTATTGTCATATCTTGTTGGGTACAAATTTCTTTTTTTGCTTTTTGCGATCAATATTTAGTGGGATGAAATGGCTCTACAATCGAATGTATGTGTTGCAATGATGATAAAACAGACCAGGAACTCCAAAACCTAAATTGATTTTAAATTTTAGGTTGTTATTGTTGAAGAATATTGTGCTGTACATGTTACCGCTGAATCTCTCTTCTTTATTTTGAGATTTTCTGATTACTCTAGGTTAGGTTTCCTTTGTTGTTGGGTTTTTAGGTTTCCGTATATGAAAGAAAGTTCCGAGTCTTTAGTGGTTGCTAACCTCCTTTCTTTGTTACAATTTCAATTCCTTTATCACAGAATTGTGTTAAAGATACTATGCATGTTGCAATCCATATTTAGTGGAATGAAGTCATTCTATGTATGTTGCAAATGATGATAAGCAGACAGGGACATCAGTTACTCCAAAACCAAGTTTTTGAGGATGTTGACTATGTCTAAATGGGAATCTCTCTGATGCAATTTACACGAGTTTGTTTTTTGTCTTTGCAGTCCATGTCTAGTGTCATTACTGGAAACTGATTTATGATCAGAATAGGTCTTAAGGACCAACGTTTCATACATTTGATCTTGCAAAATTTATATCTGGCTTTGAGAAATCTATGGTTCTTGCAATTTTGTGCTTCTCTTTTCAAGTTTTGGTCTTGTGCTGTTTTCTATTCTCCTTGAAACACTATTGTTTGAGTGATTGGTTTACCAATGATGTGATTAAATGCACGTATTATCAGATATAAATTTGATGATACTATATATTGTCACTACCTCTGGGGTAAACTGTTTTGATCTTCATGTTTTTAATGTTTTTGCCATTTATCAACACAAAACTATCAAGTGGTGAACAAAAAACATTGAGGTTTGAATTTGATACCATTAGTTATGGCCTGTGTTTAAACCTGTTCAATGCAGAATGTATAAGACAACTGCAATTTTACTGAAAAACTATGTTGATCTTCTATGTTTCTGGATAGATATCATTTGCAATGTTCTTGTTAAGGCCACATATAGAAAACTCTTCTGAAGGAGTATCCATCTAAAGTAACAGTTTTTGTATAAGACCGTACCTTAAGAAGTTTATAATGATATTTTTTTGTCATGATTAATTTAATATAGTTCGAAATTTTTTATAATTTCAAGTAAATTCAGTGCTATATAATCTTAGTCTGATTTTTATTCCAAACTAAACTATAATTAACCATTCTGAAGTTTTGAATCAAATGCTGGTTGCAAGTTGCAACTTATGCTAATCTGAAGAGGAAATTACGCTGTTCACTAACTTTAGTTTGTAATATGCTTTAGTTTATACTATTTCTTTATACAGATAAGGTATTTTTATTACAGATTCATTTTTCTATAATCATTGATTCGTGATATGATTTTTATTATAAATGATTTCATATTTTTAAATTAACAGCAAACAAGTTCTAAATAAGTCAAATAATTTTTAAACAAGTTATAGATAAATATACAATGAACAAATATTAAATAAATTTTAAATAAACTAATATTTTATAAAATATGTTAAAGATATATATTAATTGTTTATTTAAACATTAATGGAATGTAAATAAATTCTAAAGAGAGTAAATGCCCATGACCAAGTGGTTGTTGGGCAAACCTTGGGGCCATTATATCTCAGGGACGAAGCTTCATGTAAGGATTGGGGGTTTCAACGGTAGAATAGGATTTGATGTATACAAGTTTAAAAAAAAGTTTTAAACAAGTTTTAAATAAATATACAATGAATAAATTTTAGATAAATTTTAAACAAGTTTTAAATAAGTTAACATGTTATAAAAATGATGAAGATATATATTAATCATATTTTTAAACATTAATGGAATCTAAACAAATTCTAAACAATTTTTAAACAAATTTTAAATAAATATACAGTTAATAGATTCTAAATAAATTCTAAACAAGTCCAAAACAAGCGTGAATAGGTAATATTTATAAAGTTAGATATGTGCAATGGAAATGTAGAATTTTCTGTTTAAAATATTTAATGAGGACAATGTAAATTTATAATTGATGAATTTAGGCACATGTATATACATAGGCGATAGGCCCTATACATTTCGAGGCCAAACAATTGGACCAAAATTCTAAATGAATTGGGAAAAACACAATTATATCATAAATAAATATCAAATTTACCAACCTAGCATTTGCATGAAACTAATTTTGAAAAATGTCAAAATGAGAGACATTATTTCCATAAATGTCAAATTACCTTCTCTATCTTTGATTCTCTCCCCTCTTTCTCTGTACATTCTCTCTCTTCTCACTACCTCTCGCTTTTAGGGATAGGCATTGGGTTGGACCGGGCGAGGCTGGAGGGTATTTTTCAGCCTAGGCAATTGGCCTGGCCCGACCGATCAGGCTAACATCCCAGTCCAAGCACGCCCATTCAAAAAGGGTGGGTCAGCCTGTGGGCCAATTTTTTAAAAAAATACGAATATTCTATATTTTTGTGAAAATATAATTAACATATATTTTATTATATAAATTATACTTTAATAAATACTAAATAACTCTTAAATTTATAATTAACATTATTTTTACTAATTTATAATTCATAATACATCAAATTAATATTAATATATTATATTATATATATATAATATAAAGAATATTATATGTATATATTATATTATATATATAATATTAAAAATTATATACATTATATATATTCAGGCCATCTTGGTCTGCGCATTAAATACTAGTAGCTCAGCCCGTGAATTTATTCGAGGCCTGCCCACCCCTACTCGCTTTATTTGTCTCGTCCATTCTCTCTCCTTCTCATTCTTCTTCTATTCGGTCGCCGCAACTCCCATTGCAATAGTTGTCGTCGACGAAATCTCCTCTTCTCCTGTCTCTCTCTGGTATGGTTCAAATGCCAATGAAAGTCGCCATCACATCCAAATCGACGATGACTTTCATCAGCAAAAATAGTTTAGATGACAGCATGGCAAGGATGGTGACGATAGTGAACACGGCTAGGGCTTGAAACCCTAGCTACCAAGTTATGGTCTACTAAAAATTAAACATTTGGTCCCTTGAACTTTGCAAACTTACAAAAGCAATCCCGAAAGAGAAATAAAAGATTATTTCATTAATTTTGGTTCGTCTACATGAATTTTAATATTTTTAAAAATTAACAAATATTAAAGTTCATATGCAATATATAAACTAACATAATTTTTTTTGAAAACAATAAAAAAAAGTACATTTTTTTGCACCTTTTGTATACCTATTATGCATATATTTGTACACCTTTTGTACACATATTGTTTAATAGGTGGACAATTGGTGTACAATAATCAGATAGGTGTATGGATGGTGTACATATGATGGCCAATTGGTAGGCAAACGGTGAACAACACTAAAATTGCAATTTTACTTCTTTTAAAAACAAAAAAAATACACTTTTTTTAATAAATGTCCACCATGTGTAAACCATTTATAATATGTTTAATTTATCAAAAGAAATATATTAATTTTTAGGTGGACAATAGATGTACATATGGTAGACAAAATGTTCACCATTTATCCACCATGTGTACACCATTTGTAAATTTGCTTAATTTAATAAAATAAATATATTAATTTTTAGGTGGACAAAAGGTGTACATATGATGGACAAAATATCCACCATATGTATGCCATTTGTAAATTTGGTGTACAACATGTGTACATATGATGGACAAAATGTCCATCATATGTATGCCATCTGTAAATTTGGTGTACAACAGGTCTACATATGATGGACAAAATGTCCAGCATTTGTCCACCATCTATAAATTTGGTGGACAACATGTGTGTTGGAATTCATGACTAGAATATGACATTCATTCAATGGATAACACAGCAGAAATAACAAAAAATTTATCTTAGAATTCCACCAAGAATCCATATCGACATAAATGATTAGGGTTAGGGTTTTATCTTAAAAACCAAAGTTTGATTGTATGAACAAATGTCGTGCTGATGTAGCTTTTAGTGTTAAAACCGAATCCCAAATCCTCATGTTGTCTTTGCGCGAACGTGTCGAAATGTGTCCACGCAAACGAACATGCTTGGATTGGTGGAGTGTACTAGCACTTAGAATCTCTATTATAATTCTCACAAAAAACTTTTCTCTCTTTGTTTGTGACACTCACAAATTTGGCTTTTCCACACAAAAATAGAAGAATGAGACTCCTATTTATAGGCACATAGAAATCCTAAAAAGGCACATTAGGGTTTGCCTATTTCTTGTCTTACAAGAATAAGGATACCTAATTAGTCAAGCCTCCTTCTAAATTTGGAACACTCCTAAAAAATAGGAGGACAAATTTGGCCTCCATACACCAAACCCTAGTCCTTTTGAACTAGGTTTTTTATCGCTTGTCCAACAAGCATAAGGATTCCTAATCCTATTTAGTGTATGTCGAATTCTACAGGGCTTTTTTATGTTTATTTGCCTTTTAATTTTATGATACATTATCATTAAATAAATCACTCTATTATTAATATCTATGGGCCAAATTTATGTCACACATAAATAAAACTCAAAACAATATTAATAAATGAATTAGATTAAAAGTCCTTTACATTAATATCTTATATCATAAATAAGATATAAATTATAAAATCTTGAATTATTAATAATTAATCAAATTAATTATCTTAATAATTCATTTACCAATTGAGAGAACATTTGTAATCCAATCTAATTCATTTTAGTGTGTGACTCAATAGGCCCACTCAAAATTGGCAATGGGCATCGTCTCAAATATTTGGGCCCATTGTCTATAAGCGGTATCTAGTAATACATTATGGTAACCCAAAAATCAAGTGGATTCGGTGATCCGACTTAACCTTTCATAGTTTAATATTTAGTCATTTTGTTTCACAGTATCTACATTAAGTATAAGGCATAGTTACATGTCAACCTTATATACTTAATGTGTTTATTAATCCCAAGTAGATTGATATGACAAATGATATTGATAACCCTTTATCAATTCATTTGAGTATGCATACATTCCATCAATTCTACTCATCAAGTGGTCTAAAGATATCACTATTCATAATAGGAACAAATCAATCACTCTCACTATCACTCCTCTATAAAATTCATGACATGTCCAATCATGACCTTTATTTTCATCCTGTTACGGATGAATTTTGACCAAGTCAAAAAATGTGATTCCTCATGTAGGAGTTGATAGTGAGTTTCAGTCAGAGGACTCAAACAGCACCACTACATGAAAGTTGCTTGTGACATTGATCTATGAAGTGTTTTCATAGCGGTTAGTCCAATACATATTCCCTAACATATAT
>CAODLS012869145.1:0-22439 GCA_948243855.1 Flueggea neowawraea
CAACGTCAAACTCCCAACACATTGATTTCATCTGGGTTTCGAGCACTGAATTCACGCATTTCGACAGTGCCTTAATCGTCGATATGCCTTTAAAAAATATGCAGATAACGGAGTCTTGGGAACCGGAATGAGCTTTCCTACGGCTGCAAGAGGCCAACTGCAAATAGAAGAAGGTAAACAAAGATAAGTCGTTGAAAGACCAATTGCTCAAGTCTTTCAATATTGGTGATGAAACAAACCTGGCAAGACCGATGACTACGGATACAATACAAAATTTCCAATTAAGTCTCACTGTTGACATAAACTTTCCAGCAAATTCGAGAAGAATTATCTGTCATGATTTGAAGAAGTAAGTCAATTCCAAGTAAACAATGGTGGTCAGAGCCAAATAGCAACAAGTCAAAAGGTAGATTACCTGAAGTATCAGTGTAAACCCCACTATTCCCATGAAGAGGTGGTTTTTGGTCACACCACTAAACACATTGATTTCGTCTGGCTTTCGAGCACTGAACTCGTTGAATATCTGCAAATCCAACAATTAGCAATTTATTTTTTTACTAAAATTGTAGAAATGATGAAACAATAGCATGATCTCTGCGTGTTAGTAAACACTGGTTTTTACCACATCACGAGTATACGGAAAAAACTGCAAAATAGAACATTAGATCCAATGAGCCCACATACAATGGGAGACTTTCTCAGAACTTGTACTTACTTGGCACAAAACAAATGATGCATTGAAGATCAAGGTCTTTTTCACATCGTTAGCATGTTCTGAAGTCTTGTCCTTCAAACGGAGAAGACTCTTGCCCGCAAAGTAAGCACAAGAAGAACAGCAACTTGAGCAAAGCCTGCGTATTAATGGAAATAGGAAAGCAACAAAACATGAAGCTATATTACTCATTCAATTATGATTTTAATAGAATATCCAGAAAATGGAGATATTGGCAGAGTTATACCTGTCTCAACAAGACCACATGATATTTGCAATGAGAGGTTCCCTGAAAAGTAAGCATATGGTTATCTCTTGGGATTATTGTTAACTTGGCGCCAATTAAAGCTTGAAGATATATTAAAAACCATTTCAAGTAGCTTCTAGGGACAAGATAGCACCACCAACAATTAATGCATGCATGGCTGACAGAAGCAAGAAAAATGTACAACTGAATTCCTTGAACTGTTCGTATTTTCAATCAGTAGGAGAGTGGTTAAACCTTTTTTGATCAATGGTTAGTGGTTAAACTTAGTTACTCTGAACAAGATATACACTTGGATGGTTTGGCCAAATGTAGAACTTCTCAGTTCTTTTCCCAACATGGAATTCAGATGAGTGAAATCATCAAAATTCTAGAGTACCAAGCTCAATATGGAAACAATTTATAAACCACTAAAGAAGGTAATACTCTATAATCTTCCAAGTCCAAAAGCATGTTTGAAGGAAGAAAATGTCCACATAGTCCTGTACAAAAACAATCTCATGGGTATTTAATGCAAATAATTAGTACCCAAATTCTCAAATTTGAGTTATGCGCCATCTCAATCAAATAAAAAGCAAGTTCAAATTTATAGATAAATGATATCCAAAGGCATAAAAAATGAAAGAATTTTGGCAATTGACAGACCTTCACATCATCAACATTTATTTGAGAAAATAGTATCAAGCCACAATCGAGATTTAACACTAGACCAAATAAATATTCTATGAAAATTGAACAAACCATACAAGCTTAAGCTGAAAAATATCTATTGACGGTACTGTAGCAAACAAAAATAATTACAATTGGGATGGCCCATTTAAACAAACCTTCGATATGCATAAGTTGATCAGTTGGTGGTTCTGTTCCCAATGCAAGTGCTCCCAATGTATCCATGATAAGGTTGACCCACAGAAGCTGTCCACAATAATTAAACAGTAGTCAGTATCTATAGGTAAGAGTAAATGAATAACAAGTCAGATTTACCTACTTTAGTAATTCAAAGTTCGTCTGTGTGTAGTAGTTAGTGGAGTAGTTAGAGAGGGGGGCGGGGTGGTGGAGAGGGAGAGAGATAATTTATAGAATCAGAAGATATAAAAATTTGTTTTTAACTTTTTTGATAACTCTTTAACCTGCACAAAGGGTGAACCTGTATGTAAACTAACTTTATTGCGAAGAAATGGATGGTCAACCAGCAACACATATATTCCCCATATTCTTGCAGAACCGACAAATTATGATCTCTGGTCATTGAAGCGAGTTCTTCTAGTCCAATTTCATGATCACTGCCAGGAGATGGAGGCATAAACTGGCGTTTAACACTAGACAGGCCAAAAAGAATTAGAATTAATATGACTTGCGTTCAAGGACAAGAAATTACTTGTTCTTACTCCTCAATTATATAATCAAATCCAGATGAAATCAATATCAATTTTATGTCGATTTTCTGGTGAAGGAAAATTTTCGCTTCTGTTCTTGTGAGAGATCCTGGAAGAATGCATCTGCTCACAGTTAATCATTTCAGGACAACGTTCATAGATTATCCATTCAAGTCCATCAAACTCAAAATTTTCATCATATACCTTGTCTTAACCCTTTTCCAACTCAATTCATCCAACTAAAACAACCTAAAATTGCGAAACACATGCATTTTTGTCATACTTAACAATATACATGCATGAGTATATTATTGCATTTCTCTGTATTTTGCACAGAATTATTCTTCGAGGTTCAAATCAAGTGCGTCCATGTGAGCACCATGGTACAAAATGACTATAACACTCATTCTTTTAGATCCACATAAATCTCACTTAAGACTAAGAGAATACTAAATGAACAAGTAAAGACTCAAAACATAATTTTCAATCTATTGACATCAATAAGATAACAAAAAAAAATGAAAAGGTCATACATTTATTAGAAAAATTGCATACCTATTTGTCGCTCCCCAGCTAGTTTAAAAAGCAAAGCAGCCTCGTAGCCAAAGCTGTTCGTGAATAAAATGGGACAGTTTCACAAGCCTAATGAAATTGTTATGAACAGAAACTCACTCTTATGACCTGTGCAGGGGCTCTGTCTCTTCTTCCTTTTTCAAATCCAGAGTATAACGAAAGCGACGGATGCATTCAGCACAAGGGCTGCTTGCTGTTTATAAACACATGCACATTTCAGTGCACGTTTCAAACAAATATTGTTACAATTTTCATCCCAAGAATCTTCCTCGTAACAAAAAATGTACAGAAATGAAAACAAGAGGTAGTGACACTCAATATGCAGAAAATCATTCAAATCCTTTTCTGCTATCCCAAATTAAACTAGGTTCCTCATAAACTATTGCAATGATTAGATAATCACAAATGCCCCATCTTCTCTAACCATTTTTATACGCTTCAATCCTCGACGCACTCAGCACTCGCATTCCACTTGCAAACAAAACTCATATTTTAACAAAACAATCATTTCAAATTTACATTATCTGATATAAAGTGGATACAGTACCCGCCATCTACGAAGAGTCTCGATGGAAGCATTCTTGGTGTGAGTGATATCAAAAGGATCGGACTCATCAACATTCTAGTCTTCCTCTTCCTCCTCATCGCCTTTATAGTTGGGGCCGGCCTCGACATCTCTCCGCTGCTGCATTGACGCTGAGGACTGCCGCAACAACATTAATCCGTTCTGTGAACATCCACTCATAACTCCAAACAGCAATTACAGTATTCAAATCTTTTTCTACAATTATTCCTAAACATCGTGGTTTTAGTGGTGAGTTGGTGGTGAAACCAAGTCCCGTAAAAATGAAAAACAACCAGGAGAAGCCACCTTCGCCCCTCGTGAAGGTAAAAACCAAAATACAAAACCGAAAAAAGAAAGTAAAAATAATCAAAAATCATCAACACGACACAACTTAAGTTTCAGAAGGATTAGTGGCGGAGAGCACAATACGCACTCATGTATTGCCAGTTTTAGGGTTTGGGAACCACAAAACAAAGAAAAATTACGAAGAGAGACATTGGAGACGATCACGGGGAGTTGTTATGAGCTGTTGCAGAGTTCTGTTTTTGAAAAAAGAAAAATCCGCGAAGTATTTACCGGAGAGTGGATTAGAGAGAGTGGCGCGTGAGAACAGAGGGCCAAAAGAGGCCAAAATGGCATCGTCTGGAATTAAATAGGGAATGAGAATTTTGTGCTGCAACTTTTTCTTTGAAAATTAAGTAAGTTCGAAGAGACTAGTCGGGGTGCCGCGGGAGCGTGAATATTGCAAATATGAGATTATTTGAAAAATATTAGGTTCATTAAGTTCATAAATTTTGAAATATACTTAAACAATGATGCTATTGTGTTGGGGGAAATGTTCGTGTGCGAGGATGGTAGTGCTCGAGATTCGTAACTGAGTAAAAATATGATTGAGTAATCGCGAGAATTTGACTAAAAGATTGATGATGTCCAACAACCTAGAACTTTAAAGTGCAAAGAATGTAAAATAAAAGTAGCGAGGAGCCAAAGTGCAATAAAACTATAATACCCAAAGAAACTAAGTAACCGAAAGCTAAAACATTAAGTGAAAGTAACATTGTGAGAACCAAAAGCCAACATGCGAAGTATGACAATAACCACTACACAACATTGTTAACAATTGTGCAATGGCTAAATAGTAAAGGAAAGCCTGTAAAGGAAAATAGAGGAAATGGCAACAAAATGAAACGTAATTAACTTGACTAAAAGCAATTTACAGGAATTAAAATTGTATAATTCTAAATGCTTACTTATTCAGCAAGGGGATTGTTGAAATCTGCCATACTTCCCAGCAAACAAGTGAACTTGTAAAAGTAAAGACAGTGGTCTAAGCTGTGACCTCCACTTTTGCTTCCTTCGCACGTTTTGTCTTCACGCCTCATTTCGGCTTTTCTATCCCAATTTGTGCAAATCATTCCCGACCTAAATAAGACATGAAAACATGTAAATACAATGATAAACACTCGATAAAAGGCTGAAAATTTATAAGTTATTACTTGATTATAAGTGTAATTTTAGAACATATCAGAGTGCCCACTTCAATGGATTAAGTTTCAACCAATGAGTATGCATTCTTTTGAACGCTCAGTTTAGATCCTCTAGATGCGCATCTCGAGTCCGAGATTTGACGACTATATCATCGATGTATACTTCGATGATGTGGCCAATCAAATCGTGAAAGATAGCATTCATAGCTTATTAATAGGTTGCCTCTGCATTTTTCAACTCGAATGGCATTACTACCCATTCATAGGTTCCTAATGCCCTAGGGCAACAAACTATTGTCTTATGAATATCTTCCTCGGCCATGTATATCTGATTGTACCCCAAATAGCCATATATGAAGGAAAAGGTGTGGAACCTGACTATGCTATCAATTAACATATCGGCCATCGCATCGGATACTCATCATTTGGGGTACTTCAGTTTAGATCTCAGAAATCTATGCAGACCCGAATTTTTTGTTCTTTTTCTTAACATACACAATATTAGAAATCCATTCTACATACCTCAAGGTTCTGATGAAGCCCTTGAGGAGCTTCTAGATTTCTTGCTACACCAAGTCTATAACTTTTCCATCCATCCTCCTTAGGGTTTGTTAGATCGGCTTTACACCTTCTTTGATCGGGACCTGATGTTCGACCAATGTCTTATCAAATCCTGGCATCTCATGGTAGTCCCAAGCAAAGTAATCCTTGAACTCTTCTAACAAGTGTAACGGTTGGTCTCGATAATCTTTATTGAGGAGGCCATTGATCCATGTGGCCTGAGGCTTGTTCTCAGATCCCATATTTATTTCCTTGAAAAGATCTTGAACCTGATGTTTGACCTTGTCCACCTTTCGGGCCAAATTCAAAGAGGCAAATCCATTCCTAGGAAAGTCCCTTGGAAGTTTCTCTTCTTTGATGCAACCAAGTTCACATATCTTATGTTTTAGAGCTTGGTTGTTTCTCCTCAATCTTGAGGACCAATAGTTGTTGCATGGAAGACTGTATAGCTGCCATGCTTTCTTCAGAGATTGATTTACTTATCGAAGATGAGTTTTTTGCGTGGCTTTCATTGCCCGCACTCGATTACTATGACGACCAACTTTCGGGCAGTCTCCGCGATTTTGAAAGTTGGTGACCTAACCTTACTGTTTTTACTTGAATCAACATATTCAGAGTCATCTCCCACAACCTCTTTATTGGGATCATCTTTGTGATACTCGAGCAACACAAATTGGCTCAATGGAGGAATTTTTGTTGCATTGTCCTCATTTTTTGGTAAGTCTCTCTTTGAGTTTAAATTCATCATTTGGCATTCGTAATGCCGCCAATGTGGTATGAGTGATCCACCTATAGTGCCAATGTCAATAACGTAAGTTTCAGTATGTTTAAAATTAGGATCGGCGTATACTGTTTCAACAGTATCACCATTGAAGAACATAAGCCTCTGATGAAGAGTTGAGGGCACACATATATTTTGGTGTACCCAGTCTTGGCCTATCAAGACATTAAAGAAGGTTCATTCTGTGTCAAGACGTAAAAAACTGCATTTCCTTCTTTATTTTCCATTTTCATTGGGAAAGCCAAGATTCCTAGTACTCAGGCAGCACTCCCAACGAAATTGAGAACGTTCAAATCCTCAAGTACTAGGTCTTTCTCGAACTTGCTTATCACAATCAACATCATTAAAGGTAAGAGATTCACTATAGCTCCTCCATCTACGAGGATTTGCCCGACCTCTACCTTGTTGATGATTGCTTTTAGGAAAATTAATTTCTGAGTCCCCCATGTATACCGTAATTAGTAGATCAGTCCTCGTGTTTTTTTTGCGAAAGCAAGTAGTCCTTCACACGGATTTTACAGTAACAGTGTTGACGGAAGTTTGCATTTATTATCATACCCTTGTTTATATGCTGAAACTTAAACTAGATTTTTTCATTTGTTCATTTATTCTCTCATCTCTTTCAGCCTCTTCCTTCTCTCCTCTCTTTCAAACTCTTTCAAATTGAAACTTCCTGGTTTGGGAGGATTACACCACTGTAATTCCTGCCATCACAACTCGTCTTAATGGGAGGATTACGGCACAAGAAACAAGCCAATCGAGATCTATAGAGGAGCATGAGATTGATCAATCGATCTAACCGATTGATTGGAGAAGAAGACGGTGATGCGAGGATGCAAAACCTACGGTAGCGTTTGGAGGAGAGAGCGACAATCGAACAATGACGATTGAAACTGGGTGTGGTGGGTTCGGTGTTGGTGTGTGTGTAATTGGGTGTGGTGAGATTTTGGCATTTTTTTTCTTTTTTATGAATTTGCAATGGGTTTCCAAGATTCTTGCACCTTAAAGATTCAAGCTATGCTAATCATCTGGTTTTACTCTTGAATTTCCGTTTTCATTGTTGCTTTTCCACCGAAGTCAAAGTCTATTGGAACTTATGATTTGGGTTTACTGGCTGCATTGGATTTTGTTTAAAGAGAGAATTGTGTTTTGCTAGTACTGCTACTAGATTTGCAATTTTAAAAAATGAGAGTTCTAAGAGAGTAATTATATTTTGCAATTTTGTTGGTGATATCTCCTTTTTGTTCAGCTTATGGAAGCGAATTGGAAATAGTTCAATCTCTGCAATTTTTGAGTTTGTAGATTTTGGGATTTGGTTTGGGTTTTCAATTTGCTTCAATTGAAATCACTGTAATTTTTTGCTTTGTAGACTTCTGGGTATTCAATCACTGTTTTTAGTTTTCAATTTGCTTTGGGTTTATAGATTATAGTTTTAATTTGTTTTAGATTTATTTGTTATAGTGTAATCTGTAATATCTTAGTTGTTTAATGGAAATCTTGTGTTGTTTAATGGAAGTTCTAGGTAAAAGAAGAAAAGGAAATTAGAGTTTATGTCTTATTTCATATAAAATAGAATTAGGGATATTTTTGTCTTTAAAATTTTATTTAAAATGAATAGGACGATGCATTAACAATTTACTAACAAATCACTAACAGAAAGACTTAAGTGCAACATGATTTTTCACCTCAAGGATATGTATGTAACATTTTAAAAACACGAGGACTGACCTACCAATTAGAGCAAACCTGAGGGACTCAGAAATTAATTTCCATTGCTTTTATATACAAACCTTTAAAGCCTATCTCCTTTGTAAAATCCATCTTCTCATACTAAATGTACTTACTTGAGGTTTGTTTCGGAGGATTTTCAGCCTTCTGAACCCCAACCACCTCAGCCATAGTGGTTGAAGCACCTTCAACGTCTTTCGGCCTCGACCCGTCCTGATTTGGTCCAGCTCGATAACTTGTTGGGAGTGTTAGTACCATGTTGCATTCGAGGTCCATACCTTTCCTAAGCGCCAGGAAATCATCTTAAAGGATTTGAAAATCATCATTGTCTACCATTAAGTCAATATTATATCCTGACACAACTGAAGAGGCCATTCTCCTTTCTTTCGAGAGTCGCAAAGGACCAAGTTCGTTAGGAGTGGTCCTCCCATCTTTGAACACCTCCTTGTCTTGGTTAGCCTATTCTTGCTTCTTTTTCAATCCAGTCAAACACCTGTACCAATGACTTTTCTGCGTCTGACTCATCTTATGGGGTCTTGGAGGTAAAACCTCCCTTTAACCTCGCCCTGAACTTTCTTCCAAACTCCTTTCTCTAGATGCTTTGGTTTCTAGAATTTCAGCCTTTTCTCAGGGCTCACACTCGAGGATGATTGGGATGCCATCTCGGCCTTGTATTCTCGAGGATGAGGCTGAAAAAGGCCAAAATCGTAGACCATTCTTGGTTGCTTCCTTTTTTGAATGGACTACGAGGATTCCCTTGGTCACAGTGGAGCTTTGTCAGGTCTTGCAGGATGACCCCCTGGCCAAGGATAAGGCTAGTCTTCAGAAGGTAACCTGTTGAGTGGCCACCATCTCATTGAACTTCCCAATACAATGTCCATAAAAGACTGCTGCCTAAAGTATGATTCTAGTGCCTCATTGGAGTTAGGCTACTTGGGCAGCTTTTTTTGGCCTCAACCTACTTCCTTATCTGATTCTCTCATCAGAATTCAAAGTTCTGATGGGCACTTCTTCATTCGAGAGGTCATACCAGCTATAGTCCCTCTAAGACATAAGAAAATGCAAGAAGTGGTTGCACTGGTCAGTAGTGTGCAACTTGGGTACATGCCAACGACAATAATGGTCCAAATCGGGGTCATCAAAATGCGAAAATCAGAGAACTCCCTTGTTGACCAGATTATTGAACACAACAATGGTCACTCAAATGGCCTAAGTCACTTTCAGGGCATACTGCACACAAGAAAATAACTCAATTAGTGAACATTCTACATTATGAGGAAAATGATTACTATTTACCCCCACATTCTCCTTAGACTTGCGGAACTGCAATTCCTTAGATTCTACCAAGACTTGTAATATATTCCAAAACACTTTGTAATTGTTTGTCGAATGAGTCGACAAACTATACCATTTACAAAATTTGTTCCCACGCAAACTCCCTAATGGGTCCCTTTAAGTCTGATTCGTTTATTTGTCGCTCCCCAGCTAGTTTAAAAAGCAAAGCAGCTTGATGGCAAAAGTTGTTTGTTAATAAAATGGAACAATTTAACAAGTCTAATGAAGTTGTTATGAACAGAAATTGATTCTTATTACGTACATGGGCTCTAAACATCCCTTTTCATTGCTCTGCCGCTTCTTCCTTTTTCAAGTCTAGAGTATAATGAAAATCACAGGATGCATTTAGCACAAAGGCTGCTTGCTGTTTATAAACACATGCACATTTCAATACACGTTTCAAACAAATATTGTTACAATTTTTATCCCAAGCATATTCCTCATAACAAAAAATGATGTACACACTGAAAACAAAAGGCAATGACACTCAATATGTAGAAAATCATTCAAATCCTTTCTGCTATCCCAAATTAAACTAGATTCCTTATAAACTATTGCAATGATTAGACAATCACAATTGCCCCATCTTTTCGAACCACTTCTATATGCTTCAATCCTCGATGCACTCAGCACTCGCATTTCCACTCACAAACAAAACTCATATATTAAGAAAACAATCATTTCAAATCTACATTATCTGATATAAAAAAAAAACAATCAGGTGGATATAGCACCCGCCATTTGCAAAGAGTCTCAAGGGAAGCAATTCACGGTGTGAGTGATATCAAAAGGATCAGACTCATCAACATTCTCGTCTTCCTCCTCCTCCTCATCGCCTTTATAATTGGGGCCGGCCTCGGCATCTCTTCATTGCTGCATTGACGCTGACGACTGTCGCAACAACAATAATCCATTCTGTGAACATCCACACATAACTCCAAACAGTAATTACAATATTCAAATATTTTTCAACAATTATTCTTAAACATTGGTGGTTTTAGTGGTGGGGGTGGTGGTGAAACCAAGTTCCGTAAAAATGAAACAACAACCGGGAGATGCCACCTTCGCCCCCCGCGAAGGCAAAAACCAAAACACAAAACCAAAAAAAGAAAGTAAAAATAATTAAAAATCCTCAACATGACACAACTTAAGTTTAGGAAGCATTGGTGGCGAAGAGCACAATACACACTCATGTATTGCCAGTTTTAGGATTTGGGAACCACAAAACAAGGAAAAATTACGAAGAAAGAGATTGGAGACAATCACGATGAGTTGTTATGAGTTGTTGTCGAGTTGTCGCAGAGTTCTACTTTTGAAAAAAAATTTGCTAAGTATTACAGAGAGTGGCCTGTGAGAACAGACAGCCAACAGAGGCGAAAATGGCATCGTTTGGAATTTAAAGATGGAATGAGAATTTTGTGCTGCAACTTTTTTTGTTGAAAATTAGGAAGTTTCGAAGAAACTAGTTGGACAACCGAGCGGTGTCGCCGGTGCCTGAATATTACAATTGTGAGATTAGTTGAAAAATATTAGGTTCATTAAGTTCATAAATCTTGTAATATACTAAAACAATGATGCTACTGTGTTGGGGGAAAAATTCATTTCCGGGGATGGTGTGGAACCTGATTTGTAACCGAGTAAAAATATGATGAGTGACCTCCAGAATTTGACTAAAGGGTTTGATGATGCCTAGCAGCCTAGAACTTTAAAGTGCAAGGAATGTAAAATGAAAGTAGCCAATGAGCCAAAGTGCAATAAAACTACTGTGCCTAAAGAAACTAAGTAACCGAAAGCAAAAATGTTAAATGAAAGTAACAATGCAAGAACCAAAAGCCAACATGCGAAGTATGACAGTAATCACCACACAACACTGTTAACAGTTGTGTAAATAAGGCAATAAATGGCCGAATAGTAAAGGAAATCCAGTAAAGGAAGGCAGAGGAAATGGCAACAAAATGTAACGTAATTAACTTGACTACAAGCAAATTACAAGAATTGAAATTGTATAGTTCTAAATGCTTACTTGTTTAGCAAGGGGATTGTTGGAATCCGCCACACTTCCCAGCAAACAAGTGAAGTTTTAAACATAAAGACAATGAACTAAAAACAAGAAAGTAAAAAGCAAGAAACGAAATTTCAAGAGTTTGGTTGTCTGATGTGCGTACCTGCACAGTACCTTCTTTACATATTTATACTGATGTTCCTTATCAATTGTTCCCAAAATTTTCGGCCCATGTTTATCCCCATTAATTACCTTCATCAATAATAGACCATGAATTGAAGTGCAAAACTAATTTTCAGATGTTACTACTATTTAACAAACGATCCATTGCAGATTTATAGTTCATACTTAGTAGTGGTCCAGATTTATAGTTCCAAGCTATGGCCTTTATGTTTCGGTCTCTTGAATCTAATATCTCTACAACAATTTCTTTAATTCTACCATCCAGTACATGTTCAACAATTTTCAATAACACAAACTAATAACATAATAAATTTAGATGAACAACCTCCCCAGGCAGACATACCATTGCAATATCCTAACATAGAAGCTTGTTATCAGTAGAAAAACACCCTCAACACAGAAATTAAATAAGTAAATGCAAAAAAGACTTACAACTTGGAGTTTAGTAGTTTTACCATCATGCTCCACAATTCGAATTTTCTACAAAGCACAAACGACGACAAAAATTTACTTCAGCAAGCAATATCAAAATGAAAGACAAATGACAAAAAAGTTATAAGAAAGAGAAAGGTGAGAAGAGAACTTACATATGAAATCAAAAATGAAGAAAAAGCAGGGAAGATTCTAGTAGTAAAAAAGAAAAGGTGAGAAGAGAAGAAATAGAATAGGGAGATGGTTTTTGGATAGAAGCAGTTGAAGAGAGAATGTTTTGAGGATTTACCAGGAAGAGATAAAGAAAAGAATAAATAAATAATCCATGGTGCACTTTGAAATTCAGTTTTCCTTCTAAAATCTCATCGAAGATTCCTCTTTCAGTTTCTGAAACACAAAAAGAAAAATTGAAGATGAGGAGAAGCAGATGAAAGGTAGAAAGCATAGACTAAAGAGAAAAAAATTGAGGAAGAAAGAGGGGGGTTTGAAAAAGAAATTGGGAGAGGATGTCATGGAGACATGAGACGGTTAGAGACGCTTTTGGTGAGATGGGAGAATGGATTCTTATGTAATTGTCCATGTTAGTAGAGTTGTTGCTGCTTTTGGAGTGAAATGTAAAAATCGGAATTAAGTTGTGGTTTTTATTATTTGGTTCGGTTTCGATTCGGTTTTAGTTTCAGTTTTGATCGGTTTTGACTGGTTTAATTATCGGTTTGATTTTGATTCGGTTCCGGTTTGATTTCTTTTTTTTCGAAATTTTATTTTTAATCTGTTATTCTATCCCGTCAATTTTTTTCCGGTTTGTAAATTTTTTTATATTTAATAATTAGCTATATTATCAATAATATATTGTATTCTAAAAAATTTTATTAATAATTTTTAAATAAATTAATTATTCTACTAGTAATTACATCATATAATTTAAACAAAATTAGAAAAAAACTCATTAAATTTTATTAGATGCTCTTACTTGTGACGGAAGAATACCGTGGTTACAATACCGAATTTAATTATATAATATAACTATACAATAATTAACAATATATGATAAATTAAAATACAAGTAAAAAAAAACTAGAAATTTAAAATGATAAATTAAATTAAAAATTTTCTTAAAATGAATTTTAAAAATATCAAAACTGGAAACTCTTTCTCTCGCTTCCCCCTTATCTCCTTGGGTGGGAATTGGTTGAGTTTGACTCTCTTGAGTTACAATATTTCAACTTCAAAACTTTCAAAATTTTTATTTTCACCAAAATTTTTCATTACTCTAAAATAAATATGCAAATATTAATTAAATATAATGAAATAATAAAATAACTAAATTAAACTATAGTAAAAAAATAGAAGGAATTTGAAAAATGTAATTGCAAAAAATAACTTTAAAAATATAGAAAACGTAATTGCAATAATAAAATATATAAATAATTAATAAGAGCAATTTATAGCAAAATGAATTTTTGAGAGAGTGAGAGTGTATAAGATATTGAAGGAGAAGAAATTGTGTAAAATTGGTAAGAATGAGGTGGAGGTATTTATAGAGTTGAAAAAATAAAAAAAAAAAGAAAAAAAAGAAAATAACTGTTGGAACCGCTGGTTCAAATCTCCGGTTCAAACCATCGGTTGAACTGACGGTTCGATGGTTTCTAAAAGGGTGGAACCAGAACCTAAACCATAACCCTCCGGTTTTAGTCGGCCGGTTCTGATTTCGGTTCGATTCCGATTTTGACCGGTCCGATTCTAGTTCGGTTCCACGGTTTCGGTTCTAATTTTACAACTCTACATGTTAGAATCCATATATGTGGGTCATTGACTAATATATAATTTGGTTTAATAATTGTTAAAATCTTTTTAGTTTTAAGGGATATATTATTTAGATTTTTATTTAATTAATAAGTTATGTTGATGGATTATGACTTAATACATTAAAAAATTTTAAATTGGTCATTTCTTTACTTATAAAAGAGATATTTATTATTTATCATATTAGCTATCAGTACGAAAATTCTAAAAAGATAAGGAGAGAGAAATACAGTTTGAGCTTGCTCTTATTCGTGATAGTTTGTTCAACATTGATTCTAGTCATGGAGTAAGGTACGCTTTCACTTTTGATTTCGTGTTCTATAGAAATTATAATATTCTAAGATCCTAGACATTATATTTGATGCAATATTATGATTAATTGATGACTATAATTAAGTGATATATGTAGTATTAGAGACCTAGGTTGAGAGCTTTATAATTTTCCAATAACGATTTAATAATTAAGTTAATATTTATAATTTCATAATGAGATTTGATGTTTAAGCATATTAAATTTTAAATTATTGCTGTTTGATCCTGTGCCATGATATTAAATTGATTTGCCGTGTCGAGTCGATGAAATCGTGATTCTGGGTTGTTAACCTTATTGGCTTTCTTCATTCGGTGGCTCATGCATCTGTTGATTTTTATATATGGTTTCAAAATTCAAGTGCAGTAGGCTTCTATGATTTGCCTTTTGTCTTTTCTGTTAATAAGGGTTTTACTGGATTGCTATGGATTCAGTCGTGGGGATTGATTAAAAGTGATGACATAAGGTCATAATTTGAGGACGATTTTATGTTATTACTATTCCGGTTAGTAGCATGAAATTATGTGCACAGTTTAATGATTTAATTGAGTGGATTTATGATTGTTTCATAAGTGAATTTTGATTGTTTCATAACCGAGACATTAATTTATTTTGTGTAATGCATAAATCCACTTTTTAGAGCATCTCCAACGCTAACTTTAAAACATAAAGAAAGAGTTAAAAATGCTCTAACTCAACATCAAAACTGAACCTAATTTACAATTTACGACAATAGAAAGCCAGTTCTCTTGTAGCAACTGTAATTTTCTTTTTTAAATTTTTTGAGCCTTCTTTTATTTAATCTAATGTATTTTAAATTAATATCAATTAAACTCAATCTATTTTAAATTAATATCAATTAATCATAATCATATAAGTATTAATTAAATATTGGACTATTTTATATTATTGTATATATTTTGACTAATTATGTATAACTTTCTTTTTAATTATTTTTATGTTGTGTGTATTTTTTTCAAGTTAATTAATGTTTATTTGTGTTTTTATTATTAATTTTTAATTAAAAATATATGACGATTGATTATTTTTTATATTTAATTAAAATATATTATTATTAATTCATAAGTATTAATAATTTTTTATAATTAATTTTGTTTAACAGGTAATAAAAAAGAATTAAGTTTATATTTAGCTTATAGAAAAAAAAGTTAGAAAATAGAGGTAAAAGGAATATTCTGAGAATATTTTTTTTAAAGTTCGGAATAGAGTTGTGGGTTGAAAATAATTTTATTGTTGTAGCGGTATATTTAAAGTTTTAGAGTTAAAAATAGAGTTTTGGGTTGAAGATGACCTTACATAACTAGTGTTTCTATAAATTATTAATCAATTGACTTAATCCCATTTATCTAAAACTTGGAATTATAACATGCCACGCATATATAATCAAAAACCAAAGACAAGAGCATCAACTTCAACACGAATCCTCTTCACTTAATGTCTTCAATGGCAACTCACTTCCTTAACAACCTCAAGTCAACCTCTTTATTCATAATCTCTCTTTTGGTCCTGCAAGTCTCATTGATCAATGCTCACGGAGGTCATGTCGAAGGTGATAGCGATGGCAGCAATGACAAGGAAGAGTTACACTCAAAAGGGTTGATCTTAGTGAAGATATGGTGTTTAATAATCATGTTAGTGGGGACATTTATTGGTGGAGTCTCGCCATATTTTTACAGATGGAATGAAAGTTTCCTTCTATTGGGTACTCAATTTGCAGGTGGAGTTTTCTTGGGAACTTCTCTGATGCTTTTCTTGAGTGATTCATCAGAAACTTTTCATGATCTTACAACCAAGACATACCCTTTTGCTTTCATGTTGGCATCAGTAGGGTATCTTTTGACCATGCTTGGTGACTGTATTATCTTGTTTGTGACAAAGAGAAGTGGAGATCATAGAAGTAGAGAATCAAGAATTGAGGTTGAAGAAGCTGGAAGACTGGATTCAGTTGGTGATCATGGTAAAGAAATGGGAACAATGGACCACAACCCTATTTTTATTAGTACCACTTCTGTTGGTGACACAGTGCTTCTCATTCTTGCTTTGTGTTTCCATTTTGTTTTCGAGGGAATTGCTGTTGGTGTTGCAGGTAATTGACTATTTCTGATTATTGTTTTTTTAATTAAATCATCAGATATCATTTTGATACATGACTAATTCAAAATTGAGTTGTCAAGTTTTAAAATTTCTTCATATCTAAAGTCCAAACTCAAATTCAAGACCTCTAATTAGAAAAGAGAAGTCTGTATTACTCTGCCTCAACTCTAAGGTTCTCGATCATTAATCTTTGATATTACTTTGTGAAGTATATCTAATCAACTTTGCATGAACGATACCAATAAATTTATAGTTTAAAGAGGTGAAAGTTCAATTCTCGATTTTTTTTGTGTTTTTCTATGAAAGACAATAAATTCACAATCCTTTATCCCAAATTTGTCACAGTCACCAAAGCAGATGCATGGAGGAACCTATGGACCATATGCTTACACAAAATATTTGCAGCCGTAGCAATGGGAATTGCACTACTGAGGATGCTACCAAAGAGGCCATTGCTATTAACAGTGGCATACTCATTTGCATTTGCCATTTCAAGTCCCATTGGGGTTGGGATTGGCATAGCCATTGACGCCACAACTCAAGGCCCAACTGCAGATTGGATCTATGCTATCTCTATGGGCATTGCTTGTGGTGTTTTCATTTATGTTGCCATCAACCATCTTATTTCTAAAGGCTTCAAACCTCAAGCCACCCTCTACTTTGACACTCCTTTCTTCAAATTCCTTGCTGTCCATCTTGGTGTGGGAGTCATTGCTGTTGTTATGATTTGGGATTGATAGAAAGGTCTTGTTTTTGTTTTTATATATAGAGTTCTTAAATTTAAATTTAATTGGATTGAGCGTTGCACTTGCAGTTTAATGTTACTGTGATCGTCTTTAAAGAATCAAAGCTTTGATTTTTAGTAAGAATCAGATTTTGAATCGAAAAAATGTTGCTAGAAGGGGTGCAAAAAAATCTAGCCAGTCCATCAAAATCACTAAATTGATCCAAGCAGAACTAACATAAGTAGATAACCACTTAAAATGGGTGATTGTGAATGAGTCTTTTTAAAAACCATTAAATTTTGTTTGGTTGTGGTTTTTAAAATTTCGAAACCATTTCAGCCGAACTGAATCACTATTAATCACTTAGTAATAATCTTTATAAAGTTTATATGTATTTAATAGAATTTGTGTTTTAAAAAATAAAGATATAGTATATTTTCTTAAATTTATTGAGTTAATTAGTTCATATATTTAAATCTTCAAATTTAACTCAATCTTCTAAATTTTTAGTTTTAAAATGTTTGAACCTATATAATCATTTTTTAAGTTCATTTTTATTCAACCACCCAAATCAAACCATAAACCACTGAATTGGTTTGGATAGTTGAATTAAATTAAATGGTGGCACAAATCTATTCAAATCGAATGGTGTGCAGTCCTAGTTGCTACGTATATACATCATTGAATTACGACAAACCTATTCTAAACTAGCCTACGATTACCTAATCCTAATCACCAAATTAAAGGGAAAAGGGCAAAAAGTCAGGTTTAAGTCTCTGAATTTTTAGTCACATAACTTACTAATAAAGGGCTAATTACTAGTCACATTGTAGGGGTCGATGGTCTTGTTACACCCATAAAAGTGGGATGAACTATTATAGGATTTATTGCAGGGGAATTATGTTGTTGCAGCAAATTATAAACAGCTTTTAACCAAATAAAGAAAACCCATCAAGAAAATGATCCATCTTTTTCTTCTTTGATAGATTTTGAACATAAATCCCTAAACCTATAATGTGGTGGGGAATGTCATAAGTAGTTGTCATTCAGCACAAAAATAGGCAGAGATTCATTAGCCAAAAGTATGGAACTAAGTAGACCAATTTGCTCAAATTTGGACATGACGTGCTTCATAAAACAAATTCAGAGATTTATTACTTGGATACTCCAAATCATGTAATTTAAAATTTACTTCTTTTTTGCAAAGAAAAATTAGAAGTTAAGAGAAGTAGTCAATAGGGTTTCAGTAAAAATAATTAAATAAATATGTCACTTTGTGCTTGGGATTAATTTCAAACATTAAAAAGAGAAAAAACTAACATGTTTAATGGGATTAATTTTAATCGTCCATTTCTTCATATTTGCTTTATAGTATATAGACTCGTACTAAATAAGAAGTTAAAACTTGGCAATTTTTAATGACTTCATCTAATAATTACTATATGAGACTTCGCAATTGTGTTTAACATAAATTTAAAAAAAGCATTGTTATTTCTATTTTTTATTGTATCAATTATTTAATCTATTAATTTATAATTTACTACTTAATTTATTTAAAAATAAATGTTCAATGTATTTGGTAAAAAATTGTCACCTAGCTACTTTTGTAAATGATACATCGTCCAAACCAGAAGTAACGTCATGTATGAATGCATGTAAAAATATCATCATATTCAACAAAATTGTGTAGAAATATGAGTATCCATTAAGTAGTGTAGTTGGTGCACCTACAAATTGTATAATTCTATTTATTTGACTGTAGTTAAACTCCAAAATGTTCAAAAAAATTCCACATAAAATGCTACATGATTGGTGAAATCATTGACACTTGTTAACGAGTCCCCTACACATAATTAACCCCAGTTTTCACAATAGAAATATATTATCTAACTTATTGACTGAGCTTGAGTAATTAATGACAAAATAACACACTAATTAACGACTATATATTAAAACTCGATGAAATAATTCAAATGACAACGTAAGTATTTTTAATAATTGACCTGCTAAACAAGAGCAAAATCGTGAGTTTAAGTTTTTTAGAACGTAAAATCTCTTCAGAAACTCTTAAACTCCTCAAAGAAATTGTCCAAAAGAAAGACTTTACGATCGTATTATGAATATCTTGTTGTTAAGAAAATACAACATATACACTAATTATCTGTATTTATCATTCCTTTGTTAGTGGGAAGAAAGGTGGGTCAAATGTCATTCTCTTCCATGGTTATTTGGGATTCTTAAGTTTTGGGATCATCACTTTGGTTGGGACAAATGCTACTACCAACCAACGTGAATATCCCGTTCAGTATGTTTCATGATAACGATTAGCATGAACGTTAAGTTCACTAAAACATAAACTGTTCATGTACCAACAAAGTAACTATAATAGTGTCCCTTTTGATAATTCCTTCTTTTTCTTCTTCATCACCAACACTAACAGTCCGTTTGGTATAAATGAATTTGATATGTGGAACTTTTGTAAATAAATTATGCAACATTATCATGTTTAGTTCAAATCTAGAATCTTAATTCATTGACCTTTATTGTCAAATATAACCTTCAACATAATAATTCTATAAAAACAAATAACAATAGCAATTATATATTTGTTCATACAATATTTATAATAACAAATGATTACTTCAAAAATAGATATATTTAGAGAAAAAAAAATCTGATTATATATTTTACATTCACATTGCTCAAGTGATCCCGCAACTATATTTCAAAAAGAAAAATGCTTGCACACTTGGTTCCAATACATGCATGGCTAAGCAAAGGTAATTTTGGTAAAGATAATCTGTCTCAACTTTTTATACAATTCATTTGCTAATTTCACCTATTTTAGTAGAATTTGAGTTAAGCATGTTGAATTCCACATATTTAAATTCCTGAAATTGAAATGAAGGATTTTTCTCATTCCAAACAGAATTTTTTTGTAGAATTTATTTATACCAAATGGGCTGTAACAGTAGGTCTTGCTTTGAATTTTACTACTGCTGAAAAAGATTTCCCATGTAACAACAAGTTCAAATCAAAATTGATCTTAGGTCTTAATTAGAGAAGGTTTTAATTATTTAGTTCTTTGCGCTTAATTATAAGTTAATTCAATTTTCTTTACGTAACGATTTGGAACTCTCGACACAATTTCTCATATTTAGGGCTGAGTTATACAAAAAAAGTTTGGAGTAAGAAGTTTAAGAAAATTTGGCTGAACTATCGATGTGGGAAAATCTAGAGCTTAGTGCACAACTACGTATATACAATTAGCGAGTTCCAGAGTTACAATTGATCTTATAATTTAGCTTGTAATTAGTACTAACATTGTTCTCAAACCTAAACTTAAACATACCCCGGCCATTATAAGAAAATATTTTTTTGGTGAGACACTAATATGCCAAGATTGCTTAAGTAATGTGTATTTTTCATTTATAGGTGGAGGATAAGTCTAATCTCAGGTCTAATTCTTGTTGAAAACATAATCATGTTTCTATTACACAAGTATGTTCTAAGGCAAAATCTTTCATGAGAGTAGTTTCCACGAGGACGGTTTTTTGAAGGAAACACCGAAAATAACAAGGTAGCAACTGTTAAGGTCAGTAATGGGAAATAATTTATGAATTAGGATAAGAGTTGTCAAGCATAAAAAATTGACTGGTAATTAAATTAACTAATTGGCTTTGATTACACTCTAAATTAACATGGCCCAACACATAAATCCCATTTCATTTTTTTAAAACAAATTTGTTGTATATTTTTTTATTAGTTATTAAAATCTTGAATACCTAACTATGTCTATATATTAGTACCCTCACTATGTACTACTCTCCATAGCTAAGCAAAAAATTCACACAATTAACTCTTTCTCTGTCACTTAGCAGAACCATGGTTACTACTCATTCAATCCTTGTTGCATTTGTGTTTGCTCTTGCTTGCATTCCTCAATTTGCCAATGCTGGAATCACCAGGCATTACGTATTCAACGTATGTGTTACATTCTTCGATTTAGTGTTTTTTATTAAATCATTCGGTATCCACTTAACATTTGATTAAACTCTTGAAGCTTATAATTCGTATAACTAACATGATAAATTTTATTATTTAACGTTTGATTTCACATTCATTTTTCCAGATTACAAAGAAAAATTTCACCAGGCTATGCAGTAGCAAGAGCATTGAAACAGTCAATGGTATGTTCCCTGGACATAGAGTTGTGGCCAGAGAAGGTGACCGTTTAGTTGTGAAGGTTAAAAATCATATTTCCAACAATGTCAGCATCCACTGGTAACATCCCAATCCTTCCATTTACTATCATTTCATGTGGAAATTAATTTATGCGTTTTTTAGATAATATATACTTCGAACTAACGATGATTAATGTGGGTGGCAAAAACAGGCATAGAATTAGACAACTTCAGAGTGAGTGGGCGGATGGACCATCGTATATCACACAATGCCCTATTCAGAAGAACAACACTTACGTGTACAATTTCACGATTACTGGACAAAGAGGAACTCTCTTCTGGCATGCTCACGTTACATGGATAAGGGCGACGCTTTATGGACCTCTTATTATCCTCCCTAAGCGCAATGTTTCCTACCCATTTCAGAAGCCCTACAAGGAAAAGATCATAATGTTTGGTAATTTCTTTTTCTCTGATCAATTAAATTTTAATTTTTTGCGCTAGAAATGACTCTATTATTACGAAACTATAAACTTACTAGTCCAATTCTTTTAGTTTGGTGTTTTAGTTAAGCAAATATTCTTTAATGGGTTAATTAATATTCTAATTAAATTGATTAATCTACAGGAGAGTGGTTTAAAGGCGATACTGAGGCGATTCTTAGCCAGGCACTACAAAATGGTGGAGGCCCAAATGTTTCCGAGGCCTATACTCTTAATGACATCCTGGCCCATTATACAACTGCTCTACACAAGGTATTGGAAATTTTTGGTTTTGGCTTCACACTTCACTATTAAGGTTCCTAAAGTCTAACAAATAACTTTGATGCTTGGCAGATACATATAAGCTTAAGGTGAAACCAGGAAAGACGTATCTTCTCAGGTTGATCAATGCTGCACTCAATGATGATTTGTTTTTCAGCATTGCAAACCACACTTTCACCGTCGTCGAAGCCGATGCCATTTACGTCAAGCCATTCGAAACCGATATATTGTTGATCACGCCAGGGCAGACTACAAATGTGCTGCTAAAAACTAAGCCCTTTGCACCCAAAGCCACATTCTATATGTTGGCTAAACCATACTTCACTGGCCAAGGCACATTCGATAATACAACTGTTGCTGGAATTCTTGAATACGAACACTCATCAAATTCCACCACAATTAAGCCAGTCCTGGCTGCAATTAATGCTACCAATGCGGCCGCGAATTTTTCGACCAGAATTCGCCATTTGAATAGTGCTCGATTTCCAGCCAATGTGCCTCAGGAGGTAGACAAACAATTTTTCTTCACAGTAGGTCT
>CAODLS012869799.1:0-13678 GCA_948243855.1 Flueggea neowawraea
AGTGGAGTTGGTGAAAATGGAGAAATGGAGGGAAGCAACAGATGCAAGAAACAAAGTCTTGCGGATGCTTAGTAACATGACTGGTTTAGCCACTTTGTATGACTACACAAAGAAAGCACCTTACAAAACCAGCTATGTCACCAAGTTCTTCCAATCAGTGGAGGCGAAAAAGGCGATTGGAGGGAAAGAATCTATTGAATTTGTGGCATGCAGCGATGTGGTTAGCGATGCATTGCACGCAGACGTGATTAAGAGTGTGAAATACATGGTGGAATTCTTGGTGAAAAACATCAAGGTGTTGCTGTATCAAGGGCAATTCGATCTGAGAGACAGCCCGGTTGCGATCGAGGCTTGGATCAAAACATTGAAATGGGAGGGGCTAGATAGGTTTATGATGGCTGAGAGAAAAGTGTGGAGAGTGAAAGGAGAGGTTGCAGGGTATGTGCAGAATTGGGGAGGTTTGAGCCATACCGCAGTTCTGGGAGCTGGTCATTTTGTTCCCACTGATCAGGCAGTGAATTCTCAGGCTATGATTGAGGATTGGATTCTGGATAAGGGTTCGTTTTCTTGACAGCAAAATAAGGATGAATGATCAGATTTTAAGCAAACATCTTAGTAGTACTACTAAGTTTGATTTGCATGAATCTGAGCACCATTTTAGACCCTCCAATCTCAATAGGAATTTTTTTTTAGTTTACTTTTCAAGTCACCGAAATATTTATAAACTTTTGTATTGATTAACGCAAAGTAACAGCAGAATAACATCGTGAAGTCCAAATCAAATTTCAGGCCGAGTTAAACATTGTTTTTTCATTCCAAATTCTTCCCCATTACCCTTTTTTCTTTCCAATTTGGAAAGAAATCCATCAATGCATAAAGGAGATTAAATTCTCTCAAACTTTAATCATTTCTTTTCAATTCCTCTATTTTAACATTGTCCAAACAATATAATTGAATGGACAAAGAAAGTGTAATTCAAATCTTCTATTTTCTTTTCATTTCCATTCAATTCCATCAATCAAAACAAAGAGTAATTCAGATCTTCTCTCTGCCAGAAGAAATTCATGGAAATCTTTTGAAAAAGATTATAACGGTAACATTTTTTCTTCAAGTCCGAAATCGAGTTCGAAAAAAAAATCCAAAATCGTTTTGCATAACTGTAGAACGGAGAAAGTAAAGAGCCTCAGATTAGCATTTTGGCACATTACTCATGGCAACAACAACCCATGTAGTGAAATCCTAGACGGTGCGCAAAGGTGTTGCTGTTGCTACTCATGCCGATAAACTTGTCCTCATCGGCTCCCCTCAAATCTGCCATTTCATCTCAAACAAAAATCGCAAACAACAAGAAGCTCAATTGGAAGAAATCAATGTCATGGCCTTTGGAGGCGGGTTTGTGAAGAGGCAATGGCGTTACAAGCGAAAGACTACAAATGTGGCCAATAAAAAGCCAAACTGTAACTTCCACAAGATAACCCACAAAGCACAAAACCCGTACTATGATGCCATTGTTTCTGTCTAGGGCTGAACGAAACAGAGTATCCAGTAGAAAACCTACTGGGTTTCTAAGAGCCACTGATTTAATACAGCTGTCTCCTCTATATACTGGGACCTTATTTTCTGATTCTTGAAAAACAAAGTAGTTCGTGATTGGAATCGACAATGGCGACTAGACTTCCGAATTGGAGCTGGATAAACCCTAGATCACTCTCCAGACACCCGTTTTATAGGGAAGCAAGGTAGTCATGTGAGGTATAAGTAGCTCGTGTGAGCTGTGGGATAATTTGGTAATTTCGTCCGAAACTTTTTGAGGTAAATTTGAAATGGCCAAACAGGTTACTCATTTCTTGTAAATTTTCTTCCCATCCAAACAGGGAAGACGATCAGTACCCCGTGGATTTCGCTCGTGTTTTTTCCTCTTTCTCTCCAAGGTCTCTCTCTTCTCCCGCTTGCAGTACCTCCACCGTTCCAGTGTTTCTTCATTCAGTTTCTTCTACTTCACCGACTGACACTGTAAGAGAAAGGCATGCGGTGCTCATGGCGTGACTCTGTTTGTTTCACATGGCATTGATGCTATCAATTGGCCACTTGTGTTCCATTGTATCTCTCTTTCTACCTTCTCATCAGTTGCTTTGGTCTTCGCTACTTCTTCTTAGAAATGCAATTTCTTATATTTGTTTGACGATATCTGAATGATGAGACTTTCATTTTAGTGTGGCAGCTGCAAACGGTTGAGGAGGAGCATGATTCTGTTTGAAGCCGAGGGAGGATGTCCAAATTCTTTCTGTAGAAAAATGAGGTACTGAACTCTTATTGCTTTCTTCTTTTCCCCCTTTTCTGTTAAATTAAATGACGGAATTGTTGAATTGATTTCTGTGTTTGCGAATTAGCATTGCAAGTTGCAGGTTTAATCATTTGTTCCTTAGAGTGTCGAGATCTTCATCTCGTTCGAAGCATAAAATTGCTGAAAGACTGCTGGAAGAAACAGATCATTATGACAAAGCACGTGGCCTCTATGATCAGTCTAAACTGCTTAGCAAGGTAAAGCGTGATGTTTGATCTTTCATTTTATTTTGATAGAACTATTTGATGCTAGAAGAAAATGTTATAGTTGTGTGTGATGTATGCTTAAATTAGAAAGGAAATTAAAAGTGATTATTAATAGTAAAGAATTAATATAGAATAGGATTAGAAAATTTTTATTCTTTTGATCACTTTGTGGAGATTACAACTCTAAACAAGCGGAAATGAGCAATAGCATCAAATGCTGATTGTAATAACTAATTATGCCTTTTTGATGGCGTTGGAATGCTGAACCAAGGTTTTAAATATTAGCTTGTTAAATTTTCTTCTTCCACAGCAAATGTTTTGTTGTTCTTTGTTGAATTAAGAAACTTAAGGATGGTTATGATATTGCTTTGAATTGTCGTGTTATATCTCAGAGAAGTATACTTCTGTAAAGAAGATGTGACTATCCCAATTCATTTCTTTGATGGCATAAGAAAATGCTTGTCTTTTCTTTTCCCTTTTAAAGGGAGGAAAACATATCGTTATTTTCATGTGTTGATTTTGCAAGTTTATTTTTGCAACATTTATCGCGGATGCCTTCTCTTCTGTAAGAGAATTATTTTTCCTTTTTTTTTTTCGATTTTCTCTTTTCTCTGTTTTTCTTCTCCCAATTCTGACGGGGTTGTCTGTGGATTTTACTATTGAGTAAAAGTTCTGTGAAACAAATCTTCTTTTGTAGAGGTTGGTTGTGCTTTTTAAATTCATGATCTTTGTAATTTGTAATGTTTTGTGCTTTGGATCACAAACTCGTGGGTACGTTTAGAAAGAATCTGGAGCTTTTTATACGTCAAATTTGATACATATTTTGAAGAAAGTGGGAGATTGGATAATCTAAGACATTTTTGTCCTACAGTTGGCATTTAAGCCATGGGCTCATTCGGACCACAGACATGTGGCTTGCTGAGGCCTGTGGGTGAGATCATGGTGATTTTATGCTCGTTAATTAAGTTCTTTTCTTTCTTGTTCGTTGTTGTTTGAAAATTAGTGCCCTTTCAACTTGCTGATATGTTCTGGGCAATTAATTATATAGAAACTTTTTCCAGCCTCAAGATTATGAATTCAAATCTTTGTTAAGCCTGGTTGAGCATGCATCACCTATGCTGCCGGTACTGAGGTTGCTGTTCATTGGATTTGTATAATATGTTTTGACTGATATCTATTGTGGTTAGAGTTAGTTTTCAATTTTCTGTTAGTGTTAAGTTAAACTTATCTGATAAAGAAAAATTTTAATTTGGACAGAGCCTTATTTTTTGTTTGGATTTCTCATGAAAATATCACACCGATATTGTTTTTGGCTTAGTGCCTTAAGATAATAGCCATGCATATATCATTGTGCGCAAAATCTAATTGAAGATTTTAAACTGTTGTAGACTTGCATGCTATGAAAAAGAACTGTAACAAACCTTCATGCACAACTAATATGAGATAGTGTGATAATTTTCGTCTTTTTTTTTTTGCAAATTTTCTTGGAATATGAAGGCTTTCATGATTTCCACTTTCATGGTTCATGCGTTTCAGATATTCTTTGGCTCTACATCTTGGATGGTCCTTAATTTGGAATTCACTTTCTTATAGTGTCAGCATTCGTTGGTTTCGATGGTTTTAACAATTTGACTGAGAATGAAAAAGCAGAAAAACAATCTGGTAGGAATCTAAAAAATGATGCAGATAATTGCGATATCTCCTTGGCATGTAAAAGATTTCCCTCCATTATTTTGGGCAGCTCTCCTCCTGTGCAATTATTTGATGTGAACCCCCCTTGCTCTGAAATGAAGAGTCTTCTATCAGATGATAGCTATAAAGGATTTCTCCCTAATGATGTGGCTATGGCCTTGGTCAATCCTGAATATCTGCACGATCAGTGGCCTTCTGTGGACGACCTTTCAAATTTGAATGTATCTATATCAGGGAAACTTCATGATGAAAATCAGTGTACAGTCAGAAATTCAAGGGAAGAAGATTCATCCACAGTAAAAGAATTACCAGAGGAAAATGCTCACAGTTTGACTTTATATTCTGAAAACATAAACTTGGGAGCTGAAAATAACATAGATTATAAAGTTAGGACGGGGGAATCTTCTGTTGACGTGCAGGCAAACTCACAATCAGTTGCTCCATTTCTTGATAAGTCTATTAGTTGTATACCTGGGTTAACAAATAGGCAACGCCATTGACTTCAAAACTGTGGCTTTCACACGGTGGGTTTATTGAAAATCACGTGTAATCTAGAGACCTTTGGGGTTCTTTTATTATGCAGTATAGAATTTATGGCTCACATTTCTTGCTTCAATGCAGTTGCGGAAGTTGTTGCACCATTTTCCTCGAACTTATGCTGATGTACAGAATCCACAGGTTGGAGTTGAGGATGGACAATACTTGTTTTCTGTTGGAAAGATTTTATCTTCCAGGTACTTCGAGATTCAAGAAAATTGAATATACATGGTACACGTTTATATTTTATTATATATTAAAAAAATTATTTCTCTATGCAAACAAGTAGTTTGGCAGTTTCTTCATGGCTTTAGGTTTTAGCTATGGTTTCATTTGTGTTATAGATAGCCTCCTTGATTCATATATGGGCACTCAAACAGAAAAGAGAACACATCAATCTAGTAAAGATTCCATTGAGGCATCTGCATGGACCTAATTGCTTATTCGGTCCATCCATACTTGTAATACTTTTAAAGTCGATGAACGTTATCACAGCTCTGCTCTGTTTTGACTTCACAGTGGATCCTTAACTTAATTGAAAGCCACTTGAATTGTTTACATTCATTAAGTTAAAATAAAAGTAATTAATGATTGATAATTAATTTAAATTTTGTTATTACTTGATAGTTTTTAATAGTTAATTTTCATAATCTTTTTTTCCCAATGCATCAAATCTTCCCCCCCTCTCCTTTGCATTCACTGGACCATCATTCTTCTTTTATTTTCTTGTCTATAAAAGTGTCAGGACTTATTAAATTTTTTTCTTAAGTTCATGGTAAATTTTTTTATATAAGATATGACCTTGGAATATTTAGATTTTGATCATTGCTTTTTTTTTTTTATATTCTTCAGTTTATTTTTTTTACATACATTCTCTTATCATTAACATGTTGCAATATAATTGTAACTATACTCACGATAACATTCTTGTTTTGCGAAATAATTTTTTTTATGTTTAATTATTATCATTTCTTCTGCAGAGGAATTAGAGCCAATAATTCCTTTTCATTTCTTGAGGTGGTTGTCGAATGTGAAGTTGTGGACAAGGAACTTCAGCATATGATTGATGACTTTGAACAACGGGGAAAGAAAACCATTTATTTGCATCTTAAGAAGTTTTTTAGTGGTGCTCGTTTTGCAAGTCAACATTTTCTTAGAAGTATTGAGTTGAAGTATCAACTGGGGCAGATTGCATGTGTCAGTGGCAATGTAAGTTTATTTATTTATTTACGTGGTTGTCTGAATAAAGATATATTTGGTTATCTGCTTGTCTTTATGTTATTTGTATACTGCATTTGGAATATAGATAATGATCTGCTATTTATTGACTAGGATACTCTTTTTCCTGATCTCCTATTTGAAAGGTCTACTTCAACTTTTCTAAAGTCTATAATGAATTTATTTCCGATGATGATTCTTCTGTAAAGGAAAAACTTCATGCACATTTGCATGCTACTAAGTCATGATCATTGATAGGGAGATATTTTTTAGTGGCTGTTGTTTTGCATTATAGATCTAGTAGACAAGGAAATGCATAAATTGACCATCAATAGAGCACTTGATTAACGATTGAATCTTTTCTATATTACATAAAACTCGCTTTCTTCGCCTAGATTTATTTAAACATGATGTTATTCTGTTATTTACTGTTATGTTCTAATCTAATTTGTTTTAGAGGCAAGAGTTTTACTTGAGGGTGGTATTGAATGTAGGTTAAGAACATGCCTACCAAAGATCACTACGAAATCAGGGAATATAATATTGATATGCTACAAGATTGTGAAGATTCATCTATTTGTGTTGAAGGGAGACCACATCCTATATACCCTTCGAAGGGGGGCTTAAATCCTGATCTTCTAAGGGACACAATTGTAAGGTTTGTGCTTCATGCATTTCTGAAGCTGTTTTGAACATGTTTATTTTTTTGATAAGTTGTTTTGAACATATTATACTGCAGTCTGTTTTCCAAAATAAAGTTTGTTCTTTTTTTTTCCTCCATATGTAAAGAAAAAGGAATCTACAATCTCTGTATGCTTAATAAGAAATAACAACTAATGGAACAAGAATAAGGCTCACCAACTTTCAAAGCTTGGATGTTCAATTTGGTTCTTTGATAGGTTTGATATTCCACATCAAATTGCCGGCTTGCCGACTAATAATAAGGGGTTCATTTTTGGGCCATATGGTCCAGTTTGATGCCAAGCTGTTAGGTTTCTATTCGGACCAAGTTGTCATTGGTACAATGTACCTAATTGGGGTGAAATCTCTGTTTCTTGGCCACAAAATTTAGAGATTATGTTTGTAAAAGTATAAACTTATATTTGTGAGAGAATGAGCATGTACTGTTTTTTCGAATTCATGTTAATTCAAACTATATTCTCTTTGTTTTTCTCTTTTCCAGGGCTGTGCGGGCCCTGCCAGCTAATATTGATCCTATTCCTAAAGAGATCAGTCAGGCTTTTGAACTTCTGAGCCTCAATGATGTAAGAGAAATTGATTTGCTATGTTTCTTTTCTTTTGATAAGTCATTTTGTTTGCTCCCACCAGGGATCAAACTCATAATCCCTTGGTGCTGGAGTTGACTCCAGTACTGATAAGCCCACTGGTGATTTATTATGTTTCTTGTGTTGATACTTTATTGCTTTTTATTGAAAATCCTTGATTGTTTCTCCATGCCTTGGTGGTAGTCAGTTTCTACTTTCAGTACTTTGATATGTTGAGACATTAGCTAAATATTTGCATGGCTACATCTTGATTAGAATTGTTTCTCTGGATGTATATTATCCTCAGTATGTTTACATATAGTGACAAACTGACAATTTTTTGTATTTTTGTATCTGATATCGTGATAAATGCATGTTTGATAAGGAAAGTGTTGTTGTAGAAGAATTCTTTAGGTTGAGAAATCAATCATATATCATAAAATCTGTGAAACAATATGTTGCATGTCATCATGTGTCATGGTTAGCGAGGGTGGCAGTTAATGATTACTTGTGATGTTCTTGATTTTAGTCTTGCATTTTAAGCAGTGATATAGTTGTGAGGTTCCATGGTGGCCCTTTTCCGTTGTATGTTATTCTGAGTACTTGGTCATATGTTATTTCATTTCACAAAAAGCTAAAAGTTGGGGGAGGTTCTTAAGAAATCAGGATGATTTAACTAACATTGCAGTTTCAAAAACCAAGTTCATTGTGTTGGAGAACGTGTATGAGCCCTGTGCACATAAAGCAGTTACAAAAATGTTAGTTTCTTGAACTAATATTAAGTATTATTCAACAAAAGTGATACCTCGTAGTTGAACACAGAACATCTCAGATTGCTGATATTGCTTAATCTTTCAAATTATTTACAATCTGGTGCTCCCTGAATATTCATTATTATTCACATTCCATCCCCTTTACCCCCTTTTTTTCTCTCTCATTAACACATATTTTGTACTTAGTTATATCTGTACAGCGCAGAAGTTAGTTAACCACCAGAAGTCTTGGACAAAGAAGTTATATATTATGTTTTCTATCTAATTATGACCTCATTGATTGTACCCAGCACCACTATTCACCAATTATAGGCCCCTTTGTTATACTTGATTTTTCTATAATAATGTAGTTGGCCTACTAGGGGGAGTTTTTGAAGTAATCTTTTCATTCAGCTTAAAGCATGATTGCGAATGTGCTTATGCATTTTGTGGGGGTAGCTGTTTTCATGTGAGACTGTTTGATGTTGATCTAAAATTTGTGTCAAAGATTAGGTCTGTATACATGGTGCCCTTTGCAAATGAGCAATGCAGTTTAGGATCCTCATTCAGGTGTAGATCATTTCATTTGGAGGTTGATATGGGTATTGATTGGTGTATATTTGTGTTCCATTTAATAACATCTAAATCCCTCTATCCTTTTTTTTTGTGGTGCATTCCCTTGCAACATTGGATTTTATACTAGGAAATCAGGCTTTGCCATCGCAAACAGAACTCTTTTTGGCTTTTCTATGGGCTTCATTTTCAAGACTTCTGATTTTTTCCTCACTTGCTATCCATTGTAGACACATGATCTTAGCATCTCGCATCTTGATTGCGGTGAATTAGGCATTAATTTTTTTCTGATTCATGTATTGACTTAGTTCTCCTATTTTTGTTTTCATATTTTGATAAATGTACTTTTTTTTTCTATTTTGTCAAAATTTAGGCATATATTGGGATTCATATGCCAAAGAAAGCAGAGGACACTGATTTAGCTCGCAGAAGACTTATATTTGATGAGTTCTTTTATCTCCAGGTAATCTTTTAATTGCACTTTTAGTAATTGTTTATACTGCTGGTAAATGTCAATTTAAAGTGCCCAGCAATTTCTTTTTGTAGGTAGTCCTACCCTATGATGCTCTATGGTCTTGACTTTCCTAAGTTTGCTTAATTTGGAATGGGCTTGCTTAAGTAAATATCAGTCATCTGTTTTGTGAATATAATTGTTATGCTTTCCACCTTTTGTTTTGTTTACTGTGTGTCACTTAATTTAAGTCTCTAAATATGATTACGTGATTTCTGTGTATGGGCATCTTCTTTTTTGTACTCAATGTTTTGATGCTCCTCTAGGTGGATGCATTTTCTTATGGTTAGCCTCCATGATTATAATTTTAGGTGACAAGTTCCTTTGTGGATATTTTTCAGTTACTGAACCCTTGGTCGTGGGAAAAAAAGTTGGGTGTATGTTCAGTAAGGAGATATGCTTTCTATTCTAAAAAATTGTCCACCTACAAAATTTGCTTTTTCATTTTGAAATTTGATAGTTTTCGAAGAAGGAAATCAAACCCTTTTTTCCTCGACTTGATTTGGAAAATTACTCTGAAAGCTCTTCCAGCCTTTTCCTTTTTTTTTTTTTTTGTCTTTTACTAATTGATAACACACATTTGAGATTGAGGATAATGAGCACAAAGCTGTTTTCAATGTTCATTATTATTACTTGTCAAGCTGCTTGCTGTATGCAATCAGTATTCAGTCTATGGAGTTTTCGAATATTTTAGCGACAGTTAGAACTTTTTTTTTTCTTTTATCATTCTTGGATATGAAAGTTCAGGTACATAATGGATAGTCATTGATCAAACATGGAAAGACAACATTCTTAACAAACTGATCTGACGAGGCCCATTGCAAATGGAAATGACATGGCCTCCCTGGAGTAATGATTGACATAGAACGAAGATCCAATGAGAGTTTAAGCAAGAATTTAAGTTCTTCTTTCAATATCCTTGAATTGTTTCTGTCCTATTGCATAATTTGTTTAGTTCCTTTTAAAGAGATCAGAAAACAACATACTATGGAAAATCTTTTAATTGGTTCTTGGTGGTTATTGTTTGCAATTGTGCCTAAAGATATGTCAAATTCTATCACCTTGTCAAGATCTATGTAAGGTTCTACATATGGATTAGATGCTGGACAAAAGAAATGGTTTTGCAGGAATTTTTGTATTTTGATGATTCTTGGTGCGTTTCTGATCATGCTGGGTGTTGGATTTGGATGCCTTGGTTTATATAAATGGATATGCACAAGATGGTGGGTGCTTCAGAATTTAGAACACTCGGGACTTGAGATGGAAAGGAAAACGATCTGCTGAGGTGAAAAAGGGAAGTGTTTTCTTAGGCTGGTTTTTTCATGCTTTTGAGATAGTAATTGGGTTTTAATATAACATTAAAATAACCAAGTCAGCCAAAGTGGGTTAGCTACTATCCAGATTGAACGAAAATTGATCATCTTGGATGTAGGTCATGGTATCATCCGATTGGATTAACTGAGTATGGGCTTTTCAAAATAACTGTGTTTAGAAAAAAGAAAAAGTTATCTCGCATGCTTAAGAGTTTTACCAACTAATTAGTGTTTAAACACAGTAAAGTTGCTTATAAGATCTGTCCATTTATTGTTTCTTACACCATTTTGATTCCTTATCCACGTGACTTTTATCATTTGTATTCTTTATTGTCCTTCTCAGTGGTGATATGATACTCTTAATTGTATCTCATTGGCAGTTGGGACGCTTATTCCAAATGCTTGAAGGTCTTGGCACCCCAATGGAGAAGGATGTGTTGCTGGACACGTACAGAAAACCTGAGCTGAAAACTGTTTTCATGGAGGGTTGGTCTAGTCTTGCAAAGAGGTTTTTGAAGGCTCTTCCATACTCTCTTACTCCTAGTCAGCTTAATGCTGTTTCTGAAATCATATGGGATCTGAAGCGACCTGTTCCAATGAGCCGACTGCTACAGGTTTTTTTTCTTTAATAAAAAACTTGTATACTGTGATTCAGTTGTTATCAAGCAGTTTAGATCTATTTTATAATCCCTTATATCCAAATTGATTGTACCTACCTTGATATATCATCTGTTGATGAGGAGGTTCACTTCTCACAACCTTGAAGACTTTAAGAAGTCATTATATGCTGATAATTGCTGGGAGATTATTCGTATAACCATTGGCATCTTTCCAATACCAAGAAGTATACATTTAGATGTTTTTCATATGTTTCTTTTCTCTTGTTACAGTGGATCTGGGAAAGGATGAACCATTATGCAATTGGTATATTTATTTGTATTTTTCCTAGACAACTAGATGAAATCCCTTGGTTAATCCCTTTCGGCAGTGTTTTAATAGCACAACAAATTGAAGTTTTTGTCTTTTAAAATCTCCTGCCCTTGACAATTCCTCTAAGATGCTTTATGTAACTGAGATATTGAATACTCGGAAGGATCAAATCACATTTGTTAATAGTCTATGCTGGTTATTAGGGTGACGATGGATGTGGGAAAACTGTTGTAGATTTTCTGGCCTGCATGGAGGTTATCAGTTCTGGTTATCAGGTTAGCTTGTCGCCTTCACCAATAGATGATAAAATTTTTTCAAAATTTGTTCTGCTTTGACTGTATTTCATCATGATGGATTAAATTTGTTTTATTTATACTTGGGAATGGATTTTTTAGCTTATTGTTGTTCTAATCTTAATGAATTTGACCATTTTCGTAGATACTAGATACTGTGTAAATATCATAAGCCAAATTTAGTTTTCTCCATATCTGCAGGCAGCTCTAATGGTCCCAACTGAGTTGCTTGCAATCCAGCATTACAAGCACTTGCTTAATTTGCTGGAGGCCATGGAAGGGGATGAGTCCAAGCCTAGAATTGCTTTACTTACTGGTTCAACCCCTTTGAAACACTCACGGATAATTCGTAAGGTATGATTATCATTGAGCAGTGTTCTTGTACATGATGAAATTTCAGATTCTCATCATAGTCTAAATGATTAACAGGATCTGCAAACTGGAGATCTCTCCATGGTCATTGGGACCCACAGTTTAATAGCTGAATTCATTGCTGTGGTGGATGAACAACATCGCTTTGGTGTAATCCAGAGAGGAAGATTTAATAGTAAGGTTGTGTGTCTAATTTGCCTGACATGGCAACATTTTTTTAATTTTTTTCCATTTAACTAGTTGGTCTTACTATATTAAACCTAAATTTCATTTTAAGCCAATTCTTGTTATTTGTTTGGCTTTGCTATTATTTTATAAGAGAGTGATTGTGATTTTAATCGCTGCAGTTATTTCCTTGCTCCCTAAGTTCAAAAGCCAATCCGGATTATTTGGATGGGCAATCCTCAAAGGCTGATGTCAATATGGCCCCTCATATTCTAGCCATGTCAGCTACTCCAATCCCAAGGACACTTGCATTGGCATTATATGGAGATGTGTCCCTAACACAATTATGTGACTTCAGAAATATTTAACAAAAGATAATTTGAGCTGTCTGATATTTTTTCTTATACACATATTACATTATGAAGTCAATATTGTAAGGCATCTTTAGCCCAATAGTAAGTATTTTGAGAGTGCTGAAGTTGGGTCTCTCTCTCTATATTTTTTTTTCGTTTGGATTACTAGGTTTTACGGTATTATACAATTGATTTTGCCACTTATATCGCATTCTTTGGCATCTTTAATGCAGATAACTGACTTGCCTCCTGGAAGAATTCCAGTTGAAACCCACATCATAGAAACAAATTCTGACGACTTTGACAGAGTCTACAAGGTCTGTGTCTTTCTTATTATGACTGAATTTCTTCAGACGCTTAGTTGTCTTTCTTGAGAAATTTGTTCGAAGCATGGTACTGAAAGGAGAGTTTCTCCCATACCCCATAATGTATTGGGCCTGTTATGAATTACAGGTGTGCAATAAACATTTCTTTTGTTGGAGATGAGAACTTTAATATATGTACTTCTACACAGTGTCAAAATGTCGATGTTTTCTTTGAGGTGAAAGATTGACGTAGCTAAGACATTAATAAATGGGAGCCCTTGTTTGAAATAGTAAGAACCGTTGGAATAATTGTTTCTGCCATACACTAATTTTGCTTTCTGAAACACTAATTATAAGAGTTTGCAATTGTGTTATTGTCAATATATGAGATTGTCTAGAATGTGGAAAAAATACATGTATTGACGGTGCTTTAAGCAGTCTCATCTTTTTCTATCGTTGCCAAAGTTGATTGATGTTGAGTAATTCCATTTATAGGTGATGCAAGATGAATTAGAAGGTGGAGGGAAAATATATGTTGTGTATCCAGTCATTGAAAAATCCAAGCAATTTCCACTGCTTTGTGCTGCTGCTGCAGATCTCGAAGCTATATCCCAAAGATTTCCAGGTTACAAATGTGGGCTGTTACATGGAAGAATGAAGATTGATGAAAAAGATGAAGCTTTAAGACAATTTAGATGTGGAGAAACACAAATACTACTTGCAACTCAAGTAATTGAGATTGGAGTTGATGTTCCTGATGCATCTATGATGGTTGTCATGAATGCTGAGAGATTTGGAATTGCTCAACTACACCAACTTAGGGGACGAGTTGGACGTGGAACAAAGAAG
>CAODLS012870890.1:0-12254 GCA_948243855.1 Flueggea neowawraea
AGGAGGATGAGTGAAGTATTGTTGAGGATTGTAAGCAATACTTTCATTTCTGTTGCCTGTAGAAGACACACTTGCTTCACCTGAAGCTGAAGTCAAGTTGGACATGTTTTCTTCTAGTACTTGTTGAGGTTGTTGTTGTTGCTGCTGATGAAAGATCAAACCTTTTATCATCTTTTTTGTTTCTGTCTCAGATTACAAGTAATTTTACTTCTAATCCTAACATGGTTGCATCATGGGCCATAGATCTTTGCTTTTTCTTTTCTTTAAATATCTAAAGACAAAATATAAAACAACCCAAACCTAGAAAAAAGCTAAGATAAGGAAAGAAACTCGAAAGAACCAAAACAAACAAGTTTGAAACTGATTTTCCTCAGACTATATATACAACAAGATAGTCTTTTGATAACCTTCTCACGAACAAGTCTTAACTTTGATGGTTCCTAATACTTTGTTTGGATTCAACAAAAGAGACAAGTTTAGTTTTTTGAAGTATAGTTCCAAAGAAACAAGAAAGAAAGAAAAAGATAGTAGTAACCAAGTAAGAGGACTGAAAAAAACCAGATCCTGAATATGAAACTACTTTCTTCTCCATTTTTTCCTCAACAGTACTTGCTTTCTAAGACCAAGAAAATCCAACTATAACAAAACACAAACCCACCACCAAAAAAAAAAAAGAAAACAATACAAAGTTTGATGAAACTGAGAGAGAGAAAAAGGGGGGAGAGAGAGAGGGGTTGTGGATGAGAAGAGGATGGTGTGTGTGATCCTGAAGGAGTCCAAAACAAAATGCCACAACCAAAAGAAAGAGAACCCTACGGTTGAACTCTGACGTTGCACTTTCTGTCTTTTCTTTTGTTCTCTTCCTCAATACCCAGAAAAATCTCTTTTCTTTACTGTCCATTTGCCTTTCATTAACAAAGTTTTCATCTTTATTTTTTAAAAATATTACCAACTTTTTAATTTTCTTTCCTTCCACTACTCTTTTACAGAAACGTCAAGTTCACTTATAATAACTCAAAATACAAAATCCACGACATAATATATTTACGATAAATTAAAGAAGTAAAGAGACCGACATGTTTGTTTAACAAAAATTTTTATAAACAAACACATTCTTATTTATAGCATAAATATTCAAATTATTAGTCGAATCACATCTCTTGCTTCTATAAAGTGAGATCCATGTTGAAAAAGCACCATTATTTGCATATCAATGTGTTTGTAGCATAATCTTTTTAACATCATAGTTATAAGTAGATCAACCTTTACAGCTTTCTACTATAATTTACAATGAAATGATTGATCCATTGATTATTTCTCAACGGGTATGGCTAAAAGTTGTATTCTCCACTTTCTCATTCATTGTCACTAAGACTATTGTGTATCATATGCTTTGAAATAGCGGAAATTTCTGACAGTTTTGAATGGTTCGTCAAATAAATAATGCGAGCAATTCCGCATATATTCTATCACTCATAAGAGGCTTAACTTGACCGTCTCATCTTTCATCATGATTTATTTATTCTTTTTTTGGCCGAACCTATTAGAATGCACAGATTGTTTTGCTTATTATGCCATGTTGGAACGATGTCAACATTTTGATGATTGAAGGCTGTGACTAAAATCCATGCAACTACTTATGGGGTCTATCCCTATAATTTGTATCTGTTTGCATAGTTGACTACATTTTCAAAAAGTTAGAGACGACTATTATTTTTCTTTAACAGAATTGTTTTGGCCCTTTAATGTGACGGTTAATTACGGCTTTGAGAGACTTCACTGATTAGTTTATTTGACCTTTCTTTGCTTTTTTAAGTACAATTTTTCTATATTCAACTAGTTTTCATTCGCTTCAAGAGAAATATATGTATTTGTTAAAATTAAAAGTAAAATTAATTATATTACAATTAAAATTACTAATTGAAGTAGGTTATATATTGTCAACTTTGAAATTCAAATTAAACTACTTTTGGAAAAAAAAAACTTTTCGAAATATGGAATTAGCTACTTTATGTGTATAATTATGTTTAGGAAAATTTTTGCCTACACTTAGTATATAACTTTGCTCATGCACCAAACCAATTAGAAAATGACAGGCAGATAATTGGACCCATTTTGGAAGCATGTTCTAAGAAAAATATCATTTTTTGATTGGTTTGGTGTAAAAACGAGGTCATACACTAAGTGTAAACAAGAATTTTACTTATGTTTAAAGTCGGCCTTGTTGATTGAGTCAACAACTGTAAAAAAAAATGGTTTTCTTTCATTGTTTGGTGGCTATGAAGTGAAGGGTAGAAAGCACAAATTTGTAAGAACTTGAAGACCATCATATGTTTGTTTCTACTTTGTACGGTAGCAATTTGAGGAATTTGTAGTTAGGAACATAGAAGTTTAATTTATACCAAATATGGTCATCATCAACAATGACACAGAACCATTAAAAAAGTGGTTTATAAAATTTGGACAATAGTGGCAGTCTCTTACCCACATAGACACTTGTCTATGGCATGCAATTTAATATAGTAGTGATGCTTATGGAGCTACATTGTCTTCCTGGTAGTTCATTTTTCGATGAGTTAGCGTACTAAAAAAAATAAAAAAATTGATTTAAAGTAACGTTTTTGTTTTGTCATTTTCTTGTTTGATTCCTCAATGATTTAGTTTTTTGAAATTAGGGGATCTTGCTCTACCCAAGCTTCAATATGCTCCCAGCTCATCCTTCTGCAATTAAGGACTAAAAAAAGATTAAAATAATCAACCCACTAATAACATTTATATTTTGGGTGTGTTCCATGTTTGTTGTGTATTTTATACAATTTAATTAAAATAGCGTCCTTAAGTGATGCTATTTGGCATGAAATTCATGTACTAGCACCTATATTTATCAATATCTTGTTTATGAGACTCCATCAATAATCACAATTTGAAATTTTGATATTGATCAGCTAATGTCAAAATTAATCCGAATTCAAGTCGGACAGTTTTTGAACAATAAAACTCTTCAAGTCATGCAATAAGTTTTATAATAATAATCAAAGGTGGATTAAATGTAATTAAATTATTTACCAAACTTTGGATTCCAATTAGCAAGGAAGCCTTGTATTTAAAATGTAACTAAAGTTAGCAGGATCAGCAAGATTACTCTTATCATGTGACTCAAAATTTGATTAATCTTCAACAAGAAAACTAAACAAATAAATTAAAAAAGAAAAATACATATCTTAATTGTGAAGTCCCAAACTTTGATGGTAATTAGCAACATTATGGAAATGTTCAGGTTGGAGGACACGTGAGAAACTTTATAATATAACGTTCCAGTACTAATCTTACTATCATTATTACATTATAGTTACCAACACGAATAAGACAATATTGGAACTATAAGATTCACTTAATGCAGTGAAGTGTCTAATACTAGTCAATATAAGACTGCGTGCACGTCCATGTTTGTGTTTGCAAAGTACTATAGTAATAGTATTAATTTGTTAGGAAATGTAGTTAAAATTAAATTTTAAAATGTATTTGTAGTACCATGTTCTCACATCAATTAAAGTCGAGGTCAAGAGTAATTTATAAGCACCTTCCTCCCTCAAACCACTGAAGCGTTTTTTCATTGGCAAAACCATGAGAGTCCATGAGTTTAGAGTGGACACTACCTCAGTAAATAAACGTAACGCGCGATCGTGAGAGACATGATTCACAACATTAATTTAAATTTTTTAGATGAATTAGCTCTTGATATGTATCAAAAAAGTTTGTGGTCAAATGACATGAATTCAAATTAAATTAAATTGCTTAAATTTTTAGAAGAATTGTTTTTAAAATGATTGATTGTCGATTTATTAATAAGTGGTTGGTTTAATAGTAAACACCATAAACGTTATTACTTTTTAAAAGTACAAATTCAAATAAAACATGAAACATTGTACAATATTTAGCTTAGAAATTTGTATCCCATTTTTTTTGTCCTTATGATAAAATATATTAGTCACTTTCTGTGAGGCGGCTACCTATGTAATTAGAATATTTATTAATGATTCGTATCAAACAAAGGTCGGCTACTTCAAGATTATAATTTAGGGTAGGTAGAGAAACTGATTCTCTTCTTGAAGCCTGTTTTTTTTGGGGAGTCGAAGCCTGTTATTTTTATCTCTCTATATGCACACAATCGATTTGAACTTCAAATAACATTTCAAAAGTACTATTCGATAGTATTCTTAAGCTGAAAAAATAAATTTTCTTTCATTAGTTTAGATTTTTATATATTTTTACACGTAAAAAATACTTTTCTGATCTACGTGCATGTCCCACTCATTTTGCCCGTATATTTTTTTGGTGCAAGGCAAGTGACATTAAAAACATGTGATATTCTGGGTGGCAACAGTCTAATCCTTGCTGAAACCATTTCAATAGAAACAACCTATACCTCTGGGTACTAGTTGTATATTAGACTAGACTAAACTAAACTAAACTAAATTAGGAGGGCAATTAGGTAGATGATTAAGCAAAGAGTCATCTGGGTGATCATGTTAATGTGCACTGACAATTCACGAGTGGGCACATTTAAAAGAACTTGGTCCAACCCTCAACCATTGAGACTCCTCATTGGTCCCACCCCAAATTTGTCAAACTAACCTCCATCAATCCATCATCCTCAATGCCTCATCAATCACGGACCACGTGTACGGTCCACATGCAAGGATTCACTGGTCATTTCATGGACATGATAACATGTAATAATTCCTCTCCAGTTACTTTTCTCTTTTCTACGTTAGGCTCACAGGCGGTTCACCCTTGGGCTCGCACACCAGTGAAAACGACTAATCAAGGAGGTGTACTTGACCCTACAATTCCACGTGGCGAGTGGCGATTGGTCCGGGATGTACAGACCCATGCAAGGTGCGTGACTTGTCCCCAGAAGAGGCGGCAAAATTGCTTTTGACACCTGTCATCAATATGCATGCTCATTTTTTTTCTGGTCACAAGATCTTAACGTGTGGGCTCCACTCTGGACCATGAATTCCCTGGCCCACAGCCCACAAGCCCCAAACTCGACAACGACCCCCAAGTTTCCGCAATGTAGCCCCTTCAAACCTCGCCACCATGCAACGCTTGGTCGACCCAACTCCTCAATTGCTGCGAAAGTTCTCCACGGTTTTGCGACACTGGACACAGAAGTCTTCAACAATCTATTTTCGCTATTTCTCTCTTAATCTACCATGAACAATAGTTAGAGGACTTTTTATTTTACACTTTCTTCCAACCAAATAATATTTTGGCTACTTACGAGAAAATTGTGCTTCCCTATTATATTTCCTGACTACCAAACAAGGTTCGCTACCAAAACAAATGGCAGCATCGACGAGGATCACTAGTTCAAGTCCCCACCAAGCGGCTAAGAAAATCTGTTGATATGAATTGGTAACAGGTTCATGGCATATTTTAAAATATCCCTATCCCAAGTGATGCCCACCAATTTTAGAGCCCTCTCTCTCCCAAAGGACAAACTTTCACTCTCACTTCACATGCCGTTGTTATTTGGTATAATCCTGAAGCTGGGGCCTCTGTATTGTGCCTTATCTCAAATCTCAATTCTGCATTCAGGTAGCTCCAAGTCAATTGCAAAATTCTCTTTCATCTGATCTTAAGTTCTTTCCCGCACATCAACTTCATTTTCACTCACCACGCTGTCCTGAAGTTGGAACTACGCTAAACACACTCTTATCCAGAGAGGAAAATAAAAAAGGAAAGAAAGAAGAAACGAAAGGAGGTGTCCTCTTTTCCCATGGTCTTGATTTGAACTCCTCATTGCTTCCATGTCGGCGGCAGCATATTGGAACAGGCACTGCATCATGTCTAAGACTTAACGGAACATGTAGATTGCTACATAATCAAAACCTGAGTCTTACGTGTCAAGTAGTACGAGGACAAACTTTTCAACCACTTTCCGACATTGAGAAAGTATCAAGAGGGTTTCAAACAAGTTAACAGACTCATACAACTAGACTGATCAGTAAGTTCATAATCAAAAGGGTACTAGAACAATTTGAAATTTCTTCAAATATAATGTACTTGCAAAAATTTTAAATGTCACAAGAAAAATCAAAATATGACAGTATTATTACATGATATAATTGCATGAAACAACATATAATCACATGAGCTAATGAATGACCAATTCATATGCCCCGAAAGCTCATTTGAAAAAAATATTTTTTGTGGAGTTTTTCAAATCATTTATGCTTACATTGAGGAAAAAAATGAGAACTGACAGAAATAAGCTAGAGGGTTACTGGTAAACGCAGTCCATCATAGCTCAGTTGAACGTCTAGACCCTCTGTTTCCATCAACTCCAATAAATACCCATTCACCTTTTCATGGTCCATCAAGTGCATCATACCTTTATGAGAACAAAATTAGGGGACAGAAGAAAATTTATCTTTCACAATTTTCTTTCAGAATGCATTGAGGAAAAATTATTAGTGTTATCATTAAGCAATGCAATTACGTTAAGGAAACCTGTATCATTCAAACTAGAATGACTGCAAGATGATAATGAGTAGAATTCAGAAAGCAAGTTGAATTCTAAGAGAAAAACAGATGTGCTATGTTTTGAAAGCAGAAGAGGTTAAAGCATACCAGTAAAAAAGGTTCTCTTGGGTCGAATTTTCCTTACTTCATCCAAGGCCTGAAAAGAAAGTAAAGATTAGCACAAAATCCAATAATATACTCTTTGTAACTAAGAAATAAATTTACATACCCTTGGAAGTCCAAAGTGTGTTGCAGAAGATCGATCAGGTCTCAAAGCATCCTGAAATTACTCAATACATTAGCCAAAACACAACTAGTTACATGAAATTAAAAAATATTCAAATACGTGCACGTGTCTTATAAATTTTGCACACGTGCAAATGGGGTTTCAATTCAGTGTGTGTGTGTACAAACATGTATGCTTTTGAGTGAGAGAATCAGGCAGACACACCAGGATTAGGATTTCACAGTCCTTGAGGAGTGGATAAGTTTCTTCAGGTATCTCACTAACATCACTGCAAATTCAGAAAATGATTAGATCCAGATTCCAGAACAAACCATCTATAGGACACTAAAATCTTGTGGACATTGATACCTGATGTAACATATGTTCCCAAATCGAAAGCCTAAAGAACGATAACCAGGACCATGCCAAACTGGCAGAGGGATAAACTAAAACAAAGCATCAAGAGAACATCTTTCAGAGTTGAGCCACTCATATCATGAGAAAACAGATGGAATCAGTTAGTTTTAGCACCGAAATATCCATTTTACCTTGCCATCATAACTTTAGCAGTGAGAGTATCCATTTTACTTTGCCATCATACCTAGTATATCTTAAATAAAAGATACATTATCCCATTAATTTGATTTCACATTCAGACAAGACCAGAGAGAACTACAGAATCAGGTTAAATAATGACAAAGTTGCAGATAGCAAATATATATACATATATCACTTTAAAAGTTTTGTTTGTTCTTTTTCTTAACTGGCCAAGAAACTCAATATACCTCCAAATTATGCACCACAAATGGCTTCTCATGAATAATGTTGAATTGCAACTCTGAGACAGCTGCACCAGGTGTGACCACTCCTGTATCCACCAAATAATAATGGGTCTTCTTCATCACCTGAGATTATCTGACTATCAATATAGATATATATGATGTTATGGAAGAAATTCCACGGATTTCAAACTATCAATAATTTATGTTAAAATTATAAGTATGTATTGATTAATCAACCTTAATATCCACAAAATTCTTTAACAGGAGAAATTGCATAACAGGATTTTTTGCACAATTGTAAACAACTGGGCACACTAGAAAGGGAAGAAAAGGTCATAGATGAAGTGAGGTTATTCTATAGTTAGAGAAATAAAGATTCCTGGACATGGTTAATATTAACAGTTAGAAATGGGACTGATGTGTACTTCAAGTCCACATGCTGACCAGAAGATCATAATCAATGCAATATCAAAATTTCATGCAGTTGCAGTTTCAGTTACTTAGTGCAACAAGAGGCCGACATGTCCATATAAAATGGTTCCACAGAAGGGAGAAATGGATCTTTTACCTCAAAATCACGATCAGCTACATAGATTGGAATATGAGGCTGTACATTGTTTGTCCAATCACGAAGATCATCTAGACCTGGGGAAGACATTTGAAGAGAGAATAAACATTACTTAATGTCGGAATATATGCAAGTGTTTCCCGAAAGACAGCTTTTTTCATCATATCTGAACAAAAAAAAAATTATCAAAAGTGTTAATGTCAGAGACCTCCAATGTCTGACCTCCGATTGCATCAGCATGAGAATGAGTAATAATAACTGCATCAATTGTTCTTAGCCTGACAGAAAAAGAACTCGTTAAAAAAAGTGCAGATACCTGTCAATAGACAATTTGCACAAAAGAAAACATTTATCCCAACACCTACACCCCAAGAAAAACCATACTCACAGGAATGAAAGATGAGTGGTTCACTCTACTTGGGTGTGGATAAAGCAGAAAGCTGATTAATAGTTAACACCCTCACATACACCATACTGAAGATGTTCGTTTAACATAATATGCATGAGACTGTGTAAATAATTTATCTCATTCAGGTTAGCACTTGCGAGAAGATAAAATTATTTAACTGTCTACGTCTACAAACATTATCTTTCAACTTGTCGTAGTTGCAGTCATTAGCCCATGTGAAATAGCTACTTGAAACAATGGGCAGACAGATTCTGAAGTAAATGAAAAATACTAACCCGTATTCTGGAAACCAGCAAAGAGCACTATGGTAGAAAAACCTGCAGAATATCAGTTCAAATTAAGCATCAAGGATTTTACTAAAATTAGCATACATCTATCGGAAGCAAGGCAAAACAAATCCAAACAAGCGGAAATAACCATAGTTTAGACTTCAGAGGCCATTTTTACTATTAAAACAAGATTCTTTCCATTTCCTTTCAAACTCATGCTCTCTCATGAAAGGCAAGTATGCAACATGTTATTATCATACACAATTATCATGACACGAAGGACTTACAGCTGATCCTTATTTTAGTCCAAAGGTAAATATTAATGTATTCAACTTCAATCCAAATTTAAGCAACATCGTTAAAAGGCCTTGTTTCATCTAGAAAAATATTCCCACTTAAATAAACTAACAATAACATAAAAATTCAATAGAACACCAAAAAAATACATTTTTAAACACATTACTAAAGATGCAAACCAAATTATTACACTGAATCTGAAATCCCCTCAATTCAATTACCAATTAGCATGGCAACAAAATAATCAGTAACAAACAAACTACATTGGAATCACTGTAGATTCAAGGTTAACTCACTTGCCAGCATCAATCAAAATATTATTATGGACTTCATTGTGGGCAAGATATAGAATAAGGAGACCAGTGTTACGTCTCCGATTCTTATTGCCTGGTACCACGGCTTTAAAGCACACCTGCGTGAGCACACAAACATTCAAACACCTATAAAGAAATAAATGTGAAATTCACATTCATAAGCAACAGAGAGATATCGCAAAGCAATTATACCGGATACGACTTGGCAGGATTAGTAAGGCAACTAAGACGCGGAATTCCCTCGCTAGTTCCAGTCCCCATGAATATGATTTCCGATTGCTTTATTGCTGACTCAGCACCACCGCCACCACTACCGTCGCCTGCATCTGCACCACCAATGTCTTCTTTTCTATTCAAATCCAATACAAGTGCATAACAGAAGAGATTTGTTCTAAAGATTATTAATTAATGACGTACAAGCTTGAAGAATCCTCCTGATGGGAGAGGAACCGTTGGCTGTGGAGATAGGAAATGGAGAGCTATGGAGAGAGATTTGGCGTCTGTAAGGAGCGAAACTTGCTAGAGCTGGACTTACTCGAGCTGTACCAGGAAATTGAACCATTCTATTTGTTTTCTGAACTAATTTTTAGTCTTTCGGTTCTTTTTGGTAAATAAATTATCAGGTTCTTTGAGAGGAAGAAGGTGGGGGCTTAAGCTGACTCTGGAGTGGACGAGGGAGGAGAATGTTGGCTGTTGACGGTGGCCGAAGGTCGTCGTAAAACGACACGATGCCGTAGTAATATGGATTTTTTTCATAATCAACAACCAAACACAAACATATTTTATAAATAATCACTTTAAAACTTTAATAAAATATATCCATAATTTAGTGAAATATTTTCTAAAATTAATCACCTAAAATGTGGATTTATTAAATCTCTTAAAATTTTGAATTTGTCAATTGCTCCTGAAAATTCGAATTTGTCAATTGTTGCTAAAAATTAAAATTTACTAATTATTGCAATCGAATTTAAAAGAATTACATTTATTAAGATATTATTTTAATTGCTTAATCCCAAAATCATGAAAGATTAAAATCCACAATAATCGGATGAAAAAAATCTAAATAAATATATATCATCAGGTTCAAAACACATAAAAAATAAATAAAAACAAAAAGTTTAACATTTAGAATTGATGAATATATTCTTAAAATTCAACATAAACTTTGACATATTATATATTATTTAAAAAATAATTAAGGGTTATAGTAAATAATTAGGTTAACAAATACGTATCAACACATTTAAAAAATTTGAAAAAGCATAATATGTACAATTATTAGAATAAATTCTTACTAAAATTCAATTGAAATTCGATAAAAGCTTTGTTATGTCATTTAAATACATAATTATACTATAAAAATAATTATTAATGGTTTTATGGATGTGTTATACTTTGAAAGTTCTTTGAAATTAGATTGAAATTATCATTGTTTATATTAGGTTGTAAATTGTAATTTTTTTTATAGATTGAAACTTTTTTAAAACTAGATCGAAACTACATTGGATGTTAAAATAAAATTATGCATATGAAGTATTGAAAAAATTTCTGAAAATTGACAAAAAGAATCCAAAATGTGGATGGATTTAATGATCTATAAAATGGATTTAATGCATCATTATTCTATAAAAATAATTATTAATAGTTTCATGGATGTGTTATACTTTAAAACTTCTTTGAAACTAGATTGAAATTATTATTGTTCATAATGGGTTGTAAATTGTGATGCATTTTTATATATTGAAACTTTATTGGATGTTAAAATAAAATTATACGTATGAAATATTGAAATTTTTTAAAAAAATGATAAAAATAATCCAAAACGTGGATGGATTGCCCAAATTTTAAATAGGAAAGAAAATCAGATATTAATGCTCAATAAAAGTGGAAGAGAGAGAAACGAAAATATACTATCTAAAAATTAGGAAACCAATCTATATTTACTACCTAAATATTAATGTAACAATAACTGCATTTATCTAAATGGGCAAAATTAAAATTTTATAACATACAATTACATTATAAAAAATTGAGTGGACATTTTTAACCAATATTTTAAAAGTAACTATTTTGTGCAATTTCCTTATTTAATATCTGATGCTATTCTTCTACACCAGAAAACGACTGGTCGTCCGAAGTCCGAATGAAAACCATCACGCACGCGGCTGTGAATATCCTATATATTGATTCCCAATGTACGCGCCACTGAGCAAAAGTAGTTATGTTAATTCATTTCGAAATTAAACTTTAAAATTATGTTAATTATTCATTTTCTTTATATTATGGTAATTCAATATAAAATTATTTATTTTAAAATTAAACTTTAATTTCTTTGGTTCAAAACAATTTGCTAAAATCAACATTCTATTCATCCTTTAATCCTAATTTGTTTTGAATGAACATCCACATTTAAACTCCTAACTTTTTGATAAGTAACTAAAAATTAGTATATTAATCATTGAACTAACAACTTATTCGTTTTATAGCTAAAACTTTTACCTCTACCATTATTAACAAATAAAATCATCTAGATATATTTTTTTTGTTTTGTCCAACTTTCAGTGAGGAATGTGGAGACGGTAGATTTTGCATTCATTGGAACAAAAAGAGGGGGGGGGGGGGGTAGTAACACATATGGAGTTGATTATGCCACGTGTCATAAATAAAATTTAGATTTTGATAAAAATCATCTTTAGTTTGATAATTAGTAGAATACAAATTTTGTAAGTTTAGCTTAGTTATTTGCCATTTCTTAAAATATAGTTCTTAAAAATGACATATCCAATAAAAAAAATCCAAATTTTCATCTCATTTTATCAAATTTTTTCTCTCTCATATGTTTTTCTCTCCTCTCC
>CAODLS012870995.1:0-18028 GCA_948243855.1 Flueggea neowawraea
ATTTGGGTTCTTCACATACTGGCAAAGACAAGGTCTTTGCTCCTTCAACTTGCTACAACACACTGGTGTTGGTGGGTTTGAAGATATGATTGCATTGGCACATGCACTTAACTCAACTGGGTTGCAAGTCACAGCCGTACTAACCTTTGCTTCATTCACTAGTACAACAAGAATTAGGACACTAATGAGTGCAACACATGACCGAGCCATAATTTTAGCAAGATAAGGGAATGTGACGAATTAAGTGGGAGAGTGTTTGTGCTTGTGTTTTTGTGTGTGTTGGAATGGTGCAGTTGGTTGAGCATTTCTTGCTATTTATAAGGGCATGGCCCAAGCAATATGCCCCAAAAAATTTGAAATGTCATTAGGAGAGTATAATAGTGAGTGAATCAGTGTTATCAATTGCATTTCAAAACAAAGGTGAATATACAACTTTAGAGAAAATAAAGACAACCCCCGCAAAACCCTTACTCAGTCCTCTTTTCAACTCAGAATTTTATTAGTAGAGTTCATAAAAAATCCAAATGGTTTTAGGTTGTTCGGTATTTGATTTGTAAAGACTCATTAGTGATTGTACATATTTTCACTAATAAATAATAAATAGAATTTGAACTTAATTTTTAAATTCAAGTTGCAAATAAATTAAACTTAATTCATTCGACTTGTGAACAAATATATTATGAGGTAGAACTTAACAATGTTTTTTCAATTGTTTTCGTTTTTGATATTTGTGTAAAAAACCCTTTGTCTAGTAAATGCACTTAACTATACCAAAACTCAACTTGTCTCGTTTAATTCAAACAGGAAATTTAAGTGGATTTAGTTTAGACAATTCAAATATTGCTCTTTCTTCACCTTTTTTATGTTGTATTATTTGAAAGGATAATTTGCACTTCCTTGACAGCAAATTAGCAACCAACGATAGTCAAAAAGTTGAGCAATTTTCATGGACATGATTAATGCATGCAAATGTTAAAGTTGAATGTCTTCCAATTTCTTTTTTCCTGGCTTTAATCATTGGTCAATTGTTCATGGCCATGCTTTGCACATAATTTACTTCTTTACGTCCTCAATTTCATGTTTTTGATAGGCTTTTAGCTATTTGCTACAGAAATTTATTTATTTTGTTTATTCATTCAATTTTTTTTTTGAATTTTTACATTTTTCATTATCCTAATGAGATTGGTTAAATACTTGGTCTAAATTAATTGTTTTTAAAACAAAGAATAAATAACGATATTTTTTAGATTAAAACATTTAACATGTTCTTCCTTTCCAGTGATCTGGTATTCAAACTTTACTTTTTACAAATAACATTTATTCAGGATCATCATAGGACCAACATTTTTGATCTTCAAAAACAAAATTTAAATTTCACCTTTTTTTTTTCTTTAGGGCTGCACGAAGAAATATTTTGTCATCCTTCCAAGTACCGATTGCTTTCGGCGTTCGGTGATGTGATGCCTGTGCAGCTAAATCTTTCCTTCCTGTCTCTTTGTTTTTGTTTTACTTGAGCGAGTTTTCTCTTAAACATCGTCACAATTCACAAAAAGTCAACTAACACAGCAACAAAATATTGGGTTTTCCTTCATAATTGAAATTATTTTATTTATCTAATCTGAAAAAAAAAGGAAAACCTTCGCTATTTAAAGTGTTTTTACACACAAAATTGCGACGATGAAGAAAAAGATAAATATGTTAAATAGAATATGTTATAATTGACTCCCACTAAAATTGTACCTATACATTTATATAAATCTAACCTAAAGATGTAAAAAAAGGAGTTATTTTTCTCTATTTCTTCACCATGTAATTGCTAAATTTATCAGAATTTATTCAGTCTATCTAAAACAAGTTGTATTTGCTATTAATTAAGTAAATATAATTAATAATATCTATAATTTTTTATTATATAATTGATTAAATTTTATTAATTGCAATATATAAATCTACAGTACAAAAACACTCTTTAAAACAAAGAAATAAAAGAAAAAGGTAACAAGACTGATCCAACAAGGCAAGAAATGAATAAAGAGTAGTGGTTGAATTGCAAGATATATGGCATGATCTCTTGTCCCAATCCTACGAATTAATGCATCATTAGGCTAAGAGAATCATCATATTCACTTTTTATTCTTCAACATACCTTATATTGGTCAATGACCTATTTTCTGTCTTCCTTTTACCTTTCCTGCAGGCGGAATATGATGAATTCACCATGCAATTTTCCACACTATCCAAATCTCAATGAAGAGTATCAACTGATGAGTGGTCAAAGATTTGCATCAAAAGTTCCCTTCTTTTACAAATCGGAGAAAGAAAGTTAACCTGTATTTTAAGTTATGGTATATTCGTGGTGTTAGTTCGAGAAAAAAAATGCAAATATTTCTTTAACAAAATTGTTAACATAAGTCAATAATTATTTTAAAAAAATGTGGCATAAAACGCCACTAACATGTAAACGACAATATAAAATTTCTAATAATTTTTGTGAAATTATATAAAAATATGCTCTAATTTAAAATTGGTTCTCTTGATTCTGATTTGATCAAATAATGCGTAACATATCGATCAAAAAAATACCTAAATATATGAATTTAAATTAGTGGTCTTATGATAATTATGAGAGCATGCCTTCAAGTGGACAATCAACCTATCAATAAAAAAGTGGTCAATCAAACACCCAAAGCAATGATGATTTCAACACTAGTAACAATAATTTGGTACTTTGTCGGATAAACAGGGGCGAAAAAAACTTGTGGTCGCTAAAAAAAATCTAAATTTTCTTGCTTAATTCGTTTAGAAATTTGTCTTCTTTATTTCGCTATAATATAAATGTTTCTTGTTATCAGGAGAATAAAAGCTCAACTTCTTTTTTAATAAGTCGTACTAATTACATGCAACTTTATATGTTATATTTTTGTTAGACTTAATGACATTTAGATTATCAAAGTACTCAATTTCTGTTACTTTTGATTGAACTCTTGAAAAACAAATTGTGAGATGCCTTAAACTTTGAACGATATAACATTTTTGACACCATTTTTTTTTTGTTAAATGCTAATGCAACTAATATTGTTGTCCCGTTAACACCTATTTGATGATGTAGCATTCACACGATCATTTTGATTAAACATTAATTATTAGACTAAATTTTCGCTCCGCCATTAATTGTAATAAATTAACAAAGAGATTGGCTTCTTCAAGTTAGATGTTGCTATACATCTTAATTAATTCCGTCTGTCTTATACTAAAGTGACATTGTTAATTTTAAAATCCCCATTTCTCGTTTCATGAAAAGAAAAGAAAAATTATTTGAAGATTTTCTAATTTGACAAACTACATTAGCATGTGATCAGGCAAAGCTTACAGGCCATGCTAAAGCCATACCTTTCTTTCTTACCATTGGTTTGCTTCGTTACTAAGCTTAGAATAACCACATTAGGACTAAAATAGATTCTTCATATATAACTGTATCATAACTTGCATTGATGCATTGCATACATTTAGAAGAGAAAACTTTATCATATTCAACATATAGTCATGTCGATGTATGATTCTGATACTGATAACAACTTTGCAGTTTCCACGAAATTGTTCGGACGAGAAAGGCCTCTGCATGAATTCCTTGGAAAAGGACTTGGTATTGTTTCCCTTATTAATTATATTCCCAATAATTTGAAATATTGCAGAATTCTTATGAACTTAAAAATTTAATTTTGTGCTTGATTATGCAGTCACAGACATAATTTTATGGAAGAACAAGTACCTATCAGCAGGAATTCTAGTTGGATTCTCCGTAATATGGCTTCTTTTTGAAGTTGAGGAATACCATTTTGTTACCCTTTTCTGTCACCTCCTCATTCTGTTGATGCTCATCTTCTGTATCTGGTCGAACTTTGCAAGCCTAATCCAATGGTAATTAAACAATTTTTTTTTGAAAAATGGATCATAATTGAGTTTGTTTTTTGTAAATTGAGGGTGTAAATAACAGATTTGGTAAATTATATAAACTGCATAATGCAAAAGTATAAAAAAATGATACATTTTTTGAGAATTACAATATACTTCATATGCAATATGTTAAACAAATATACGAAAAGCAAATACCGGTGAGTAACCCTTCTTGTCCTTCACATTGCAACCCAATTGTATTGAACAATTCCTTGTCAAAAAAATGAATTGCTTATCTTATAATTCATACAAATTATTATACATAATTACAAATAATTTCAGCAAGACCTATAATTACTAATTAACTTTCTTGTTTCCAGGAGACCTTCGACTATTGGTGAGATAAGGTTGCCAGAATCCACATTCAGATTATTCTTTGAGGAACTAAACAAGTTATTGTTAAAGTTATATGATATTTCAACTGGAAAAGATCTCAAAGCCTTTCTTTTGGCATGTATTCATAATTTACTTGATAATTGCTTCTGATTATTTTTACATTTCAATTACTTTAATTAAATCTTCTAATTAAGCACTTGATTTTCAGACTACAGCGGGTCTATCGATATTATCAAGCTTTGGGTCTCTGTTCAACAGTTCTTTGACTTGTCTATATATAGGTAAAAATCTTGAATGGAAAATAAGTGTCTTAACTCAAAGACAAGTGTCTTGAATGGGTAATAGATTACGAAATTGTCTCTACCAGTTTATTAAAATACCCTAAAAATAAAGACAATTATGTTACTTGTGTTGATTCAAGGCAAAAAAAATTTTATCTTCAATGAAGACACTACGCATTCCTCATCTTTAAACAATTAATTTCTCTCATATATTTATTTCACTTGTTTCTTGATCAGTTTCTTTTTGTTTTAAAATTTAAACTAATTATGTGTGTGGTTCCATTTTTTTATTGAATCAAGCCTTCCTCTGCTTGTCAACACTCCCTGTCATGCTGGAGAAATATGAGAAGCAGGTCAATATTTCTGCCCGGAAAATCAACCGAAGCTCTAAGGATTTGTTCAACAAATTCAATTCCAAAGTTCTTGACAAGATTCCAAGGGGACCAAAAAGGGAGAACAAAGTTTACTGAATTTGAAGTCTGCATAACTTTCAATGTCTTTTTATTTACACTTGTGAAAGATTCATGAACCAGAAAATTAAGTGAATTGATTGAGTTGTTTACATCATAAGTGGTTCTATTACAGATGAAATTCCGTTTTAAGTATTCGACAATTAAAGAGTTCATAATGTTCAGAAATTTACTTATGGGCAGAGTTAAAATGGAGTCAAAGGCAATAGAATCATCCAATTTTTATTGATGGAGATGGTGACTTTTTTTTGACGATAACTATACAAGAGATTAGAGTATTAACAGTTTCCTCTTTCAATAAATGTTTTCTTTTTTGGATTTAAACTACTAATTTTTTAACAAATAATCTATTTAGAATCAGTATGCTAATTATTGAGTCATCATCTTGTTGATTGCGATGGTGACTTTATATATTCACACCACACGTGCGAAGGTGAAGCAAAATGACAAATTAGCAAAAACGAAAGGAAACAAAGCAGATTCAAGTCTTCATATTATTGCAATTCTCATTTTGAAAAATTAATGAGAATATGATCCAAGTCTAACACTAACATTAGTTGTTTATAAAATTTAAGTACTACTACCTAGTGCCGCATCAAACTGAAATAAAATTTTACAAGTAACCAACTACTAATCTTAAGAAAACAAGTTCATGATCACGAACCTTTCAGGTCGCTTGACATATATAGCCACTTGTGAAATTGATTAGCCACCGGCAGAGCCAAAACTGACTAGCCACTCGGTTTGAGACGCTTCTTGGTCTGGATTATTAGAAGTACTAGCAAACAAGCCAGCAGTATCAAACTTTGGCAAGACAACGTTGTTATTGGGTGTTGGGGCAGCAAGAACTTGTGAATAAATAAGTGGTGGAGGTACCTGCAATTGGGGAACGTTGGCCAGATTCCTACTTGGAGGCGCTATTGTTAGAGATGGATTGACATATATAGGCAGGTGAAGGGAGTGTGGGTGTCATATGAAGTCCCGTGGGATGGCACACGGCAGCCATTCCCATTGGTATAGGACTTGCGATCGCAGGTGCAAACGGAGAAAAATCAGGTATTTGAGTGTTCATGCCACCAGACGGTGATGATATATATGTATTTTGAGGCTATTTGGTATGTGGCTATTGTTCCGCACATACTAGAGATCATCTGCGAATTATAAGAAAATGATTATCTTTGAAGTCTACTAAAAAGTTTGAATTTAATGAGGGTCAGCAAAGGTCGGTTTGATCGGTTTTTAGGATCAATTCTGAACCGAACAGAAACGGTTGCTTTTCAAGAATGAAAACCCGCAACAAATCACTTAGCTTGTCCAAACCATACCACACAAAACCGCAATGATCGAATCAGCTTGGTGGTCCAGTCGGTTTTGGAAGGCCTAAAACCACAAACCGAACCGATGCTATTTGTTTTCTTTTCCCTCAGAACACCAGTGAACCGAACCAGCTGGTTAACCGACCAAATTGGTTTAATTTAGGTTCAATTCCGGCGACTGGGGGAAAAATATGCTCAGCCAATAATTTAACTTTTAACAAAAGAATTTAACAATATTTGTCCAATTATTATAATTTACTTAATTATTTTCATCGAAAAATTAAATTAAATTGGAAAAAAAAGTTTTTGCAACGAATTCGTTGCAAAATGAACATTGCGACAAGTCCGTCGATATTTTAGAGACGAATTCGTCTCCAAACATTTTTTTTAAAATTTGAGATTTAAATTTCAAATTAAAATGCCATTAACTTTATTTCCCACTATATATATATATATATATTACAATATTTGTCCAATTATTATAATTTACTTAATTGTTTTCTTCAAAAATTTGAATTAAATTGGAAAATGGGACCTTACGATGAATTGATCGCAAAAATAGCGATCCATTAGTCGCAAAATTAAAATTGCGACGAGTTCGTCGCAATTTTTTTTAAATTTGAGATTTAATTTTCAAATTAAAATGCCATTAATTTTATAATGTAAGGTTATAAAGTTAATTGATTTTATAATGTAAGGTTAATTAAAATAAAATTAATGTAAGGTTTTGAATCTTTTATTCTAATTAGAAAATTATTAATTTTATATTTATAAATTAATTATTTCATTAAAAATTTGCATTCTCTTAGTTTTTGGTGATAAATAATCAAAATTTCGATGATCAATAACTAATTTTAGTTTTTAATATATTTAAGAAAAATTCGAAGACGCCATTTTATCTAGATGTCATAAATAATGGCGGAAAAAGTCGTATTAATTAAAAATATATTTTTTTTTAAAGAAAATTGCAATTCTTATTTTTGCGACGAATTCGTCGTAAGACTCCTAATTTATGGCGGAAATTTTGAATTTCAATGAAATTATTTTGGTTTCTCTGGTAAGAGAATTTTGATGTGCGACGAATTCGTGGCAACTCTCAGTCTCCCCCTTTCCCTAATTCCTCTAACACACCCTCTCTCTCTCTGCGTCTCTCAATCCCGACCCTCGTTCTTTTTCTCGCTCTCTCCACCGCTCTCTCCATCGACGCTCCGTCAACTATCACTGTCGCGCCGCTCTCTATCCGGCCTCAGCTCTCTCTCCGACCGACGCTCTCTCTCCACCAAAGCTGCTCTCTGTTTTTAATTTTTATATCTTTCTTTTCCTCAGTTTGGTCCTTGGTCTTGATGACTTTCTCTCCTTTTTTTTTTTCCAAAGGAACGAACTTACGGAGGAGGAGGATGAAAGGGGTGAAGAGGAGGGTTGGTTTTGGGTTTGCGTGAGGAGTTGGGTTTGTGACGATGAGTACTGTTGAGGAAGTGAGAAAGCTGTGGAAATATTTCACCGATATTTATTTTTATTGTAATTTAGTTATGAAAGCTTTCAAATTGTTAAAATGAAAAGAGTAAATAATTTAATAGCAATGGAACTCTGCCAAGCTACCTTTTAATCATTCGTTGGTTTAAGTTCTGAGAGTGATTTTGAAGACAGAGAGGAGAGTGAGTGAGAGAGAGAAGTGGCGGATGACATGGTACTATTGGGTTTCAAAATTTGTCTTTTTTTTCTCTGAAAGAGATGGTTTCTGCTGCAATTCGGACAGTGTGCGTTTCTAATTTTTTAAGTTGTCTTTTTATTGTTGTTTATTGAATGGTTTTTAATTTCAGTAACCCCAATTTTTAATGAATGTTTTCTTGTTGCAGATCTTAGGGATTGGCTGCTCTTATTGGATTCTTGAAATTGTTGCTTGATTCTTGGTGATTACAATGTAAGCTGGTTATTTATGATCGTTGTGATTATTCTGCCATTGTGATTTGATGCTTGTTGAGTTGCTGTGATGCTGTGATTATTCTGCCAGTAGTTTTTGTGGCCCTCTGTTGAAGATAGAATCAAAAGGAATGTTAAGGATGAGAATCAAAAGGAGTAAACTAAAAGGTGTTAGTGATTTTGAATTTCAGATTCTGTTGACAGAACAACAGTCTTGTGTAATTGTTTTCTTTGATTTAAAAATTGAATTATGGGAAGTAAAAAACATAAAACTTGTAGTTTAATCTTCTAACTAGATGACTATAAAATATGGTGTCAAAATAAGGCGTGGGTGTAGAGATGTGCTTCTTGAAAGAGACTTGACTCAGATTATCATAATGTTCATAATATAGAAGTTGTAGTTTTATTTTCAATTCTTTAGATGCCAAAATAGTAGAAGTGTAAAACATGAAAGTTGTTGCTTTATGTCTTAACTAAGTTCCTCTAAAACAGTTTTTCAATCTACCGAGCATGTGGAGAGATTTGGATGTTTGAAGTTGCATTGTTCAGGATGTTTTAAGTATATAATTGTGTTTCTGAAATTCTTTCTCTAAATTCTTTGTATCAAATAAATTTAATATGTATATATATTTATTAATTAGTTTTTGATATGCTCGAGCCTAGTTGGGAGATGTTGAGGAAGCGGCCTATTAAGCGATACAACAACATCCTTCATTCCATTCAAAATCATTGCACAAAAGCGCTACAAGTCGATCCACGCTTCAGGTCACCATTTCCTCACATATTAAGTCCGACGATAAGACTAATTAGATAAATTTATGTAGTTATAGACTACTTAGATAGGTTTATATTCAAAAATTATAAATAGTTTTAATGTATTTTAGCATTTAAATATTAAATATATTTTTGAATTAATTTGGATGTTAAATATTTTCATTAAGTATTTTCATTTTTTAAAAATAATTTAAAAATATTAAATATTAATAAATACATAAAAATTATAAAATAAAAAATAAATACAAAATTTGTATTGCGACGAACTCGTCGCAAAGTGTTGGTTGACTTCTCCGCAATTTTGAGATGAAAAGTTGACCAGTTGCAAAATTTTGGGATGAATTCCTCGCAAAAACATTTTTGCAACGAGGTTTTTGCGACAAAGTATTAGTCACAACAACGGATTTGCGACGAATTGTTTTTGTCTCAAAATGTATTTTTCCTGGAGTGCATAACCATCCTAAAATTCAAGAGATTTTAAAATTCTTGAATTTTTTTCATGTTATTTTCCAAAATTTTTAGAATTGGTCTTATTATGTAAAACACAATAACATAAAAGTAATTCATAATCACACAAATAAAAAAAATAAAGCAATCAATCGAGTTTGGTAGTTGAATTGGTAAATATTACTACTGAAAGCATGAAATGAGTGAGATAGAATTCAAAAACTTTTCAAAAATTCATGGAAATTGACCTCTTCATAGGGTTCATGATCTATTAAAAAAATCAAGCAACATCAAGTTTGCTTTTCTCTAAATCTTGTGCTTAGCCTAATTTCAAGCGCGCCTTATCGTTGCCACACGAATTTCCAAATAATTAAAGAAAAACGTTATGATTTATATTTATCTATATAAATATGGAAAAATTACTATCCCGACCAATTGATAGTAGATAATTTGAAAGACAAAAACCAATATGAAAACGCAGTTCCTTGGAATGTTATTTTTAGTGTGGGATGCTGGTTATTATGGAACTGGAGGAATAAAAGAGTGTTCGAGCAAAAGATACACCAACGGAAAGCAATGTAGGCTACTACTCTTGCTGCTGTCTATTTTCGTATTATTAATAAAATGCATTCACAGGTAGGCAGAAGCTTAGAACACATTGAAGTTGGTCGGAAACCCCCGGAGGAGAACTATGTTAAGCTCAACTCTGATGGAGCCGTCATCGGTGGATCAGACTTAGCAGCGGCAGGAGGAGTCATTAGAGATAATAAGGGGCAGTGGCTTAAAGGATATGCTACTAAGATTGGTAGATGCTCGGTGATAGCTAGGAGCAGAGTTATGGGGTATCTTAAAATATGCTGGGATTATGGATGGAAAAAAATCAGGTTGGAATCCGATAGCTTGATTGCAGTCAATATGATAAAGCAAGAGGTGTCGGTTCCAAATCAATATAGCTCTCTAATTAGTGCTATTTGTAATTTGATCGGAAAAATTGGAATGTCTAGGTAAACCATGTTTTTAGAGAATGTAATTCGATGGCGGATTGGATTTCTAATTATGCATTCTCTATACCACTGGGCACTCGGATTCTTGAGGATGCTCCTCCCGACGTCATACAGCTGATGGAAAGAAATGCCGCTGGTAATCGCTATACCGGATATAGGAAGATGTTGAGCATGCCTTAGAGGAGTCTTGTGCTTGATACGCCAGTGTGATCTGCTTGTTTTTCTCTTTTTTTTTTTTTTTTTTTTTTATGTTTGTTTGGTCTTGGTCGAGCAATGACGGGTGTTGGTTGTCCGTGCTCACTTGTGGCCTTTGTTCTTGTTTTGTTTTTTTATCGGTTATGCCTTAGATGGTCATGTATTTCGAGTAGAGTCATGTCATTTTTGTAATTATGATATTTCTTCATCATATGTGAGAATATTAATAAAACTTGAGAGATATCGTTCTCTTTTATTAAAAAAATATAAATATGGAAAAATTCATAAATTACCCCTAACTTTTCTTGAAAATTTCTCTAGTCCCTGAACTTTCATTTTTACCTTTAGAGGATATCAACTTTAAAAACTCACCTATTCACCCGAAAACTTTAAAAGAAAAAAATCTTTAAAAAAAATATTTTGCATTAATTGTTCGTATATATATATTTTTTAAACACATATAATCTAATAACAAAGTTGGTATTCCACATTATTGGAGTGCAGCACCACCCGTACCTAAGTAGCCTAACTGAATTAGGGGTATGAGGAATGTTTTTTTTTTTTCTCAAAAAAGCGATGGTCATTGGTATTGAAAGAAAAATCTTTAGGAATTGAAACAATAGTAATCTCATGTTGGGATTAATTATTGAAAATTACTTGCACAATAATTATTGAACCCTTCCAATAGATTTGTAGTTCATTGGTATTGGAGTAACTCTAGCGTTAAAAGAATGTTGAGTTCGACTCATGATGAGAGTAAATAAAATGACTTATAAAAAAAATTATTGAACCCTTAAAACCTGTGGTTGCAGGAGTTTGCTATTGCCTTCCATATAGATTAGTATAGAATGTGGCATTGATTAATTAAGTACTAATCTCAAAGTGCAACGGATTACAAACTCAAATATAATCGATCGATGGAAGCCTCCTATTCGAACCATGGCCATTTGAATGACAAGAACGATTGACTGAATTACAGATTAGATGCAAACTTGGGATTTGTTCCCTAAAAAGTTGTGTCCTCCTCTTGCTCACTAGGACTTCCTACACATACCCTAGTATGTGTAGATCATAGTTGGACTTTTCTTAATTTCATTAAGAGATACACAACAAATTAACTAATAATTAGTTGAATTCATTAGTTAAACTCACAACTAATTAATAGATTCGGGTTTCACCAATTAATATCATGAAAGGATCCGATTTCCAACAATTTAACAATAGATGTCTTTTTTAAATAAAACCTTTTTTTCTAAAATAATTGTCATTTTACAAGATCAAAAAAGTTTTTATTATATTTGTTCATATTTGTCCTTGTACAAACATCAAACATATGTTAAAATAAATTTAAAATAATAGAGATAGCATAATAAATTATCAATATATTTAATCTATTCTAATCATTTCCTTAATTGGCATACTAAAATCTTAAAAAATATTTATTGTAAAATGGAGGAAGTAATTAACACATTTCTTCACAATACGATTAAAAAATCGCCCCCCATTAGGGTAAAGAAATCGAACATCTTTAGAAATTAAGAATACATTAAAAAAAAGGCAGGCAAGAATTAGCTGGACGGTGGCTGTGGTTGCTGGTCAGACCCAATTATAGATTTAATAAAGATCTTAAACATGCACAAAAGTGCAGCATTTCGTCGAGGATCCACTAGCTCAATCCTATGAAACCCAACATCCTCAAAGTGAGCATCCACTTTAACTCCATAACCCACCAACATCCTCACAAGCTCCTGTTGCCTATCTATTAATGGATCCATCCCAAAACCAGCCACGAAACAACGAGGCAACTGTCTCAATTTCTCCTTATCGTCCTCTCCCATCATCATTGGGTTGCTATACCTGTGATCACGATCCACCCCTTTTGGCAACGCCAATTCCCATAACAAATCCTGAACCGGCAGCGGAGTTATTTGGTCTGTCGCGAACTTGATTTCGGATTTTGTCCTGCTTTGCCCGCCGAACATTGGTTAGTTCATTATAAGCCCTGCAAGTTTTATAGGGTGCAAATGTAAATCAGCAGCCCTCAATCCTGCGTGGAAGAGGATGTTTCCGCCGTTGCCGGATCCGCAAAGGAAAGTCCTAGAGAAGTCGCCATAGTCTTTGAGCCATTGATCACCATCAGGCTGAATAGCTTGTTCCTTCAACCACAAAAGCGCGGTCAACGCATCTTCATATTGCGCGGGGAGGCGACTCTCAGGTGCCAGGCGGTAGTCCACGAGCAAGATTATGGCAGAAAGGGTTGTGGCGGTTCTTTCTCTGTCGCGGTGTAAGGCAGGGTTGTTGGCGCGGAACTTGATCCATTGACAACCGTGGAAGTAGAAGATGATAGGGAGGCGAGTGGTGGGGTTGGTGGTCAAAGGCTTTGTGGGAAGGTAAACGCGGAGAGAAGTGTTGTTTTCTTCGCTCAGAACGTAGTCTTTGGAGAGGACAGCGTCGCCGGAGAAAGGGCCATCAGGATTGGGGTTTGAGGTTGGGAAGCTAAGGAGGCGAGTAATGCTGCCATCAGGATTGAGCTTGATGTCTATGTACTCATAAGGGTCAAAATTCGACATTGTTGGAGACTAATGCTTTGAAGATTTTGGTTAATTAAATGGTAGTTATTTTTGTCTTCAGGCACATTTTCTCGTATGTGTAATCTATGTTGGTGTTAGAGATTGAATTTTACAAGAGTTTAAAATGTTAAGACAAGGTCAAACAAAATAAACCGTGGAAGTCGGTTTTTTTCTTTATTTTTTTTGTGGTTGATTGTGCCTGAAATTGCCGGCTAGAGTGACGTTTTCACTTGTGGATGAAATTAGTCGCTAATTTAGGATAATTCTTTAACTAGTGCCTTGGTAGGGTAATGAATTTCAAGTTTTTAAGGTTTTTAACGGTTGATCAGCGTTTTGACAAGTAGTTGGGCATTTTAGTGATTGCATTTATACGATGAAAAAAATATTAAAAATTAATTTGAACCTTATAAAAAATCCAATGAAAAGAAATAAAAAAATCTAAATAAACTTGCATTTTTTTTCCTGGAAATAAAACTTGCATTAAAAGCACGTTCATAATATTATACTTGAAATAGTACAGATGGCCATTTACATTTTAAAAATTAGATAATATTTTGTTCTACTTTTGCCGGGTTGGGTTTGTTCTGGTCTGTCTCCTATGTAGAAATGTGTGTTTTTAGTTGGAGAGAGCAGCTTGTAGTTTAATTATTATTAAATTTGGACCTAATATTAGAGTTGTATTGATAGGCTTATCCTCTGCTAGTCTTTTTTGAATGATGCGGTGACGAGACTCGATCATCTTATCGAATTTAATTATGACTTTTTAAATATTCTGTAGTGAAAAATAATATCTTTATAATCATGTTCAGTAAAAATATATAATTACTAGACCTTGCTCTATTTTTATTGGCAACAAAAAAAAGTTTGTGTTTGACTTGTCCAGTGGGTCTAATTTCATGACAACACTTGATGGTTAATCTGGAAACAGTTTGTCTTCTGCAACGGTTCGTGTTGCGTTAATAGTTTCATTGATGGTGACATGTTGGGCTCTACTTTAATAGTATCAGTGTTGTTGTGGAGTTTATCGGGTATTGAGGTTGGGTTTGTTGCCCACTTCAGGGGCTGGCTATTGGGGTTTCGGTTTTAGAGTTAGATGCTTGTTGTATTGACCATTAGTTTTTATGGAGTTTTTTTTTTTCACAAAAAAAAAGGAGTAAGAGGTGACCAGTTGTAACTCTCATTGCTAAGTATGACCATGGAAGTTATTTATCTTTTCACTGCTGAATATTCGATAGAGGTATAGTTGAATTCGGTAAAGTGATCCGCTAAGAGCCAGATGGCCAATGTGTCATCCAACTTGCTCAAATGTAGTGCCAAATTCAGTTGTACAAAGACAACAAGTAGCTCCCCATATAGAGCTTGAACTTGGTACCTACGAATAAAAGACGCATCTCTTTGTCGTTGGACTACCTCATGAGAGTTGTTTATATGGAGTTTAGTGGTGAAAGGTAACTGGTACAAGTCCGACACTGATGGAGGCACAGTGTTGTGTGGTAGGCAATGCTATTGGACTTGGGATATGACAAACTCATTTGTAAACCACTCATTGAACTGTTAAGTATTCATGGTTTAGATTTCTTCTTTCGGGTTGGGTCCATTTGATCTCCCTGCATTTGAGCCTTTGTACTACTTTAATTTTATAAATGAATGCTCTTTTCTTCGATGGAAAAAAAAGATAATGTGACTACATAGATCACATGTTCTTTTTTATCAAATAGTTTAGTTTTCTGAAATTAAAGAAACTCAAGTTGAATAAAATTTTTACGGGTAACGAAAAACTTTCTTCATTCCTCAAATTAGAATTTGAATTCGAAAATTTTGGTTAAGAGAGTAAGAACTCCGTATATTTACCACAAGCTTGGTTGGTTTCAAACATCCCAATTCATAAATGAGAATCAAATTTGTAATGGGAAGAAATTATAAATATTTAAATTAAATTTGTAAATAGGAATTTTAATTACACATGAGGAACTATACACATATCAGCATGAATGAATGATCTTTAGTGCTTCACATGATAAGCCTGAAAAAGTAAAAACAAGTCTTATGAACTAAAAAAAATAACAAAAGAAGGGAGTTAACCATGAATAAATTCTTTGACCATATTACTAATAGTAATTGCCCTTTTAGGATCCACCAACTCGATTCTATGGAACCCAAAATCATCAAACTGAGCCTCAACACGAAAACCATGATCCACCAACATCTTCACAAATTCTTGTTGCCTATCAATCAAAGGGTCCATACCGAACCCATAGATCATGCACTTTGGCAGCGAGCTGAGATTGTTCTTGTGAGGCCCATCGACCATCGGATTACAGTACCGGTGATCGCGCTCCGTCCCTTTGGGCAAGGCCAATTCCCATATCAAATCCAGCACCGGCGACGGCAACAGTTGATCGGTCGCGTAAGTAATCTCCGATTCCGTCCTATGTTTTCCTCCGAATAACGGTTGGTTCATAATAAGTCCGGCGATCTTCACCCGGTCTAAGTCCACGTCCAAGGCCCGTAAAGCGGCGTTGAAAACAATATTGCCGCCACAACCAGACCCTTTAAGAAAACACCTTGAAAAGTCCCCATATTCTCTAAGCCATGGGTCACCATTTGGGTCCATGGCCTGTTTTTTTAACTACAAAAGTGCATCAATGGCATCTTCATAAGGAGCCGGCAATTTATTCTCAGGAGCAAGACGGTAATCTACCAAAACAAGCAGCATAACTTCGACTCAATTGCAACCGTGAAAATAAAGAACGATCGGCAATCGTGTGTTGTGGGTTGGGTCTTTGAAGCTGAATTTAGTGGGTAGGAATATACGGATCGATGTGTCCTTTGATGGGTGGAGAGTTATATCTTTGGAAACCACCGGTTGAGCGGAGTTCGGGTCTGGGTTTGTTGTCCCCGTGGGCATGTGCAAGAGTCGAGTCACGGTTCCATCTGGGTTGAGCTTTAGATTAAGATGCTCGTACGGGTCAAATTTGGATATGGAATTGGTGGCGGTGGTGGAGGGAGTGTTGATTAGAGGGACTTGGAGATTGAAACTTTGAACATTGTTGAGAGTGTTTTGTTTTGCAAATTGTGCCATTCTGTTGGTGATTTATGAAGTGTTTTTCAATTCTTGATCTTGTTTTTTTGAGTTCTTTGAGGTATTTGTGTGTAAATGTTTTTGAGTCCTTTTTATATGTCTTTGTGGAACAGAAAATGCTTATCAAATCCAAAACCTTTTGAGTGGAAAAACTGGTTACTGTTGCAGCCATACAAACAATGTTTGGTAAGCTTTTGGTTGCCGCACAATTAGTGTTATTTTTACAATGTTTGGGGTTGACAATTTCAAAAAAAAATTGTAGCTAAGAATAATAGGAGTTTTTGTGCTTAATTCGCAATTTACTCCTTTAACGAGTGATAAGTATTATTATGCGGCAATGAAGTTGTTTGACGAGATTTTTTGTGCCATTTATTGCTTAATATAAGTTTAATTTGTTTGGACAAGAAAAATATTTGATATTCTTTTTTTAAAAATTAGTAACTTATTTAATAAATAAACTTATAGGAAAAAAAACCAACGAAACTTCAAACCCGTGTCCACTAATAAAAATTCTGATTTAAGCAAGTGAGGCTTTTGTTGTATTTTTGAATGGCCACCTCACCCTCCAAACTAACAGGGGTTTTTTTTTATCAGTGTGGCTTTTTTTGTTAACATGTTTCGGACGGTACATGTCATTATTGTACAAAAAATTATCAACTCTATGAAGCTATAATTTAAATATATATATAATTTCTCTATTTTCCACTATCTCTAAATATGCAAGTAGTACAAGGTAGAAAGTGTTGTTTTCCATTTTTCTAATCAGTTACATGCTGTATTCTTAGAGCATCCTAATTGGTGTTGCAATAGAGAGGGACAGTCTTAAGATTTAGAACGATGGAAGGTAGATTAAACTGCCTCAAGTCAACTGTTGTTGGGTTAGTGGACTCTGTAGCAGTAGATCATTTATTCTTTTTATAATAGAAGGAATGTTACAACGGTTTCGATCATTGCAACATTCCTGTCACTGCAGCAACGATCAAACAGCCATTTTTTGTTTATTTTTTTTGGTTTAATGTAATTTTATTTTTTTAATATAGTGCACATATTAAAATATTTAATTAAAATTTTATGTACTTTTATTATAATACGTAACATATTTGTAATTGTTTAATATCTATATAGTCAATTTCTATTATTTAAGTGAAATAGTATTTTTCTATAGTTAAATTCATTAAATTTTAGGCAAATAAATTATGCTATTATTTGTAAAATATATGATTTTTCACTTATTAAAATTATTATATTTTTGTGTGGAAAAAAATATACTTCATATAGTAGATACTATAAAAAAATTAAATAAAAAGTGGAATGATAGTAACAATAGTCTAAACCATTAAAAATAAATAATTTAATAACACAAGGTTTTATAGAATACATATATGACATTAGATCAGACGCAATATTGAGGATGCTTTTATATTTGCATGTGCATTGCCTGTATGAGTTTGTTCCCTGCTTTCGAAAGGAAAGGAGGGCCTGGTCTCCTTGTTTCTGTCTTGCTTAACGGCATATATGTATTAGATTTACTATATTATACACGACATTTTCTTTCTCTACACTCCATAAAATTAGTAATATAATTTGTAAAATTCAGTGTGAGTTATTTAACATAATAAAAAGGCTATCATCAAAATTGATGTTTCCTTAATTATACTTGAACACTTTCAATTTGAAGA
>CAODLS012871733.1:0-15031 GCA_948243855.1 Flueggea neowawraea
TATTCTTGCGCCACAAGTGAGCGCATTTAATAAAATTTAATGAGTTTTTGTTCTAATTTTGTTTAAAATTATGTGATATAATTACTAGTAGAATAGTTAATTTGTTTGAAAATTATTAACAAAAATCTTTGGAATACAATGTATTATTGGTAATATAGTTAATTATTAAATATAACAAAATTTACAAACTGAAAAAAATAATAATGGGATAAAATAACGGATTAAAAACAAAATTTCAAAAAAAAAAAGAGGGAACCGAACCGGAGGTTGAACCGGTTAAAACGAAAACCAAAATCGAATCGAACTGGAACCGAACCAAATCGTGGGAACCACGGTTTGGTTCCAGTTCTCACATTTCACAAACCAGAACCGGCGGTTCCAGAATCGGCAACACCTCTATCTACAGCTCATGAAATCTGGAGGACTTTGGAGATCACTTATGAAGGAACCTCTCAAGTCAAAGAAGACAAAGTTTCACTTCTTGTCCACAAGTATGAGTTGTTCAAAATGAAGGAAGGTGAAGGAATCTAGGAGATGTTTGACAGATTTAATGACATCTTGAATCGATTGAAGGCTTTTGGCAAGTCCTACTCAAATTCAGAACTTGTGAGGAAGATCTTAAGAGCTTTGCCAAAATCTTGGGCATCCAAGAAGGATGCAATCCTTGAAGCAACAAACTACCCTTGGAAGAACTACTTGGATCCCTTCTCACACACAAGATGGGATTGTTTGAAGATGAAGAGCAAGGATCCAAGAATGACAAGAGAAGAGGAATGACTCTTAAGTCTAAGTGGTTGAAGATTCTGAAAATGAAGAAGAAAGTGACAGTAATGATGAAGAAATTGCCATGTATGCAAGAAAGTTTAAACGCTTCATAAAGAAGAATAAAACATGGAAGAAAAGCAAGAATCAATTCACAAAAGAAGAGCCAAAGAAAGAATTCAAGGACTCTAATAAGGACAACTCAATCATTTGTTACAATTGTAACAAACCGGGTCATATCGAGCAAGATTGTCTTCTTCCCAATAAATATCCCAAATATTCAAAGAAGAAAAAGGGAAAGGCTATGAAGGCAACATGGAGCGATAGTGATAACATAAGCTCGGATGAGGATGAAAAAGTAGAAGAAATGGAAAACTTATGTCTAATGGCCAAAGAACATGACTCTTCAAGTGATGAAGATGGTGAGGTATGTGATCTTTATACATTTGATGAACTTCAAGATGCATTTGATGAATTGAGTAGTAAATTTGAAGAGCTTGACAGTAGGCATATTGCATTAAAAAGGAATTTTGCAAAAATTGAAGCTAAAGTGAAAGCCTCAGAAAAGAAAAATGAGTCTTTGATCAATGAAAAATATGTGCTAAAGAAAAGTGTTGATGATTTTTCCTTTATTGCCTCAAAGCTTGCAAATGGAAAGGAAAACCTTGAGAAACTACTGGGTTCTCAAAGACAATCCTTATCCAAATATGACTTAGGCTATAATCCTTTTTCATCTAAAAATCTTCGAAAACAATTTTTGCGAAACAAGGCACCTCAAATGATGATGCATGTTCTTATTGTGTTATTAATGGACACTTTGCTTATTCTTGTAAATTGAGGCATCCTAGATATGTTGGGATAAAGAGAATTCTGGTTCCAAAGGGAACAATCTTGCCCAACCAAGTGAAAACTAACCATAAAGGACCTAAAAAGTCTTGGGTACCAAATTCAAAAGTTTGACATGTCTTTGTAGGTGTGTATGAGAGCTAGAGCCAAGAAGAACGCGTGGTATCTTGATAGTAGATGCTCTCAGGATATGACTAGAGACAAAGCAATGTTCTCAAATATTTCACCTAAAGATAGAGGATCTGTCACTTTTGGTGACAATGGAAAAGGCAAGATATAAGGTGAAGGTAAGGTTAGTAAGTATTCTAATCCAACCATTGATGATGTGTTGCTTGTGAATGGTTTGAAGCACAACTTACTGAGTATTAGTCAATTTTATGACAAAAATTGCAAAGTTATGTTTGAACTTACCAGATGTGTTGTCTATGATGATAATGATAGTGTTTTATTTGTTGGCTCAAGGCATAACATTATATATGTTGTTGATTTGTTTGATTCAAATGCTTTCAATGAAAAATGTCTTGTTAGTGTTAATGATGATACATTGTTGTGGCATAGAAGGTAAGGACATGCAAGCATGTACACTATTTCAAAGGTTTCCAAAAATAATTTGGTAAAAGGTTTGTCAAACCTTGCATTTCAAAAAGACTTGGTATGTGATGCATGTATTAAAGGAAAACATTCAAAATCATCTTTTCATAGTAAAAACATGATTTCAACCACAAGACCTTTAGAATTGTTGCATATAGATTTATTTGGTCCAACTAGTACTAAAAGTCTTGGTGGGAAGCAATATTGTTTTGTTATTGTAGATGATTTCTTAAGATATACATAAGTTCTTTTCCTTGCACATAAAAATGAAGCTTTGCATGCATTTACAACATATAAAAAGAAAGTTCAAAATGAAAAAGAGTATTCTATTACTTCTATTAGGAGTGATAGAGGAGGTGAGTTTATATTTGAGTCATTTGAGGCCTACTGTGAGGAGCATGGTATTTTTCATAATTTTTCTACTCCAATGACCCCTCAACAAAATGGTGTTGTTGAAAGGAAAAATAGGACATTGCAAGAAATGGCTAGAACTATGCTTAATGAGAATAACCTCCTAAGTATTTTTGGGCTGAAGTGGTTAACACCGCATGCTATATAGTGAATATGACATATATTTGATCCATACTCAAAAAGATACCTTATGAGTTGTGGAAGGGTAAACTGCTCAATATTTCATACTTTCATACATTTGGTTGCTAATGTTTTGTCCACAACAATGGAAAGGAAGCCCTAGGAAAGTTTGATTCTAAATCCGGTGAGGGTATCTTCCTTGGATATTCATCTATTAGCAAGACATATAGGGTCTTTAACAAAAGACTTAAGAAAGTTGAAAAATCAATTCATGTCATTTTTTATGAAGCTAACAAATTTTCTTCTAGACTTGTTGATGATGATAATATAGGTGTTGGAAACAAATTTGAGAATATGACTTTGAATGACAAAGATTATTTAACAAAAAAAATTGCCAAAATAGTGGAGATACGCTAGAGATCACCCCCAAAGAGCTCATCATTGGTGATACTACAAAAGGAGTAATCACAAGATCAACTCTCAAGCACATTGCAAATTTTGTATTGATCTCCCAAATCGTTCCTAAGAACATCAAGGAAGCACTTGAAGATGAGTATTAGACATCCTCAATGCAAGAAGACTTAAACCAATTCTAAAGATATGAAGTATGGGAGTTGGTTCCTAAACCTATGGACAACAATGTAATTGGTACAAAATGGGTTCATAAGAACAAAGAAGATGAGCAAGGAAATGTGGTGAAAAACAAGTCAAGACTTGTTGCTCAAGGATACAGTCAAGAAAAGGGAATGAACTTTGAAGAATCCTTTGCACTGGTGGCACGATTGGAAACTATAAGAATCTTGTGTGCTTATGCTTGTTACAAGGATTTCAAGTTGTTTCAAATAGACGTAAAAAAAGCTTTCTTGAATGGATACATCAAGGAAGAAGTATATGTGAAACCTCCTGGATTTGAAGATTCACACTATCCAAACCATGTCTACAAATTGAAGAAAATTCTTTATGGACTAAAGCAAGTACCTAGAGCTTGGTATGAGAGGCTGAGTTGATATCTTCTAGGCAATGGTTTCCAAAGAGGTAAAGTTGATAACACTTTATTTTTTAAATCAAGAGGTAATGATTAGTGCAAATTTATGTTGATGACATTATATTTAATGCTACTAACAAATCTTTGTGTGATGAGTTTTCTAGGCTAATGCAAAAGGAGTTTAAAATGAGTATGATAGGGGAGTTAAATTACTTTCTTGGACTTCAAATCAAGCAAATGAGGGATGGAATCTTCATAAATCAGAACAAGTATATCACTGATTTATTGAAGAACTACAAAATAGAAAATGATAAATCTATCCCAACTCATATGAGCACCACAACTAAACTCACTAGAGATGAACAAGGAAAGGGAGTAGATGAAAAATTTTATCGAGGTATGATTGGATCTCTCCTTTATCTTGCTGCAAGTAAACCAGATATCATGTTTAGTGTTTGTCTTTGTGCCCGTTTTCAATCTTGTCCAAAAGAATCTCACTTGAGTGCCATCAAAAGAATTTTTAGATATTTGATTAATACCAAGAATGTGGGCTTGTGGTATCCTAAGAATGATTGTTTTGATTTAATTGGTTATAGTGATGTTCATCATGTAGGAAACCAATTAGATAGGAAAAGCACTTCGGGTACTTGTCAATTCTCAAAGCTCCTGAGAGAAGCAAGTTTTCACCAAATCAGGTATTCCTATGTCTTCTCCTTCTAAGAAACAGAGGATAGGAGAGGAAATGTCTAGGAATATAGGTAGATTCATGGATGAGAGGACTTCAAAGTTGTTTGACAACTTAAAAGAGGTTAGTTTCTCAGATTCAAAAGTATTTGACTTTCGTTCCTTTAGAGAAGGGGGTCTAGATTTGGAGAATGATTTCATAAGGTTCAGGTTGAGGGATTTCAATGTTGAAGCATCTGACTTTTATCCAGAACTCATTAGGGTGTTCTATGCTAATGCCAAGGAATGGCTTAATGAAGATGAGGATGATTTCCTTTGGTGTCAAACCATTGGAGTGAAGAGTCAGGTCAATGGGGTTGACATTATGATTGATGAAAGGCTCCTAAACAAACTGTTAAATCTATCGTTAGTTGGCATGAGGGTGAAGAAAGAGAAGGGGATGAAAGAGTCTGTAGATATTGAGGGGAACACAGTGGTGGTGGATACGGATGCAAACCGAAAGTTCATGTTTGACAACCACGGTGTGGTTCAAATTGAAAAGGGCGTGAAGAATCTAGACCAAAATGATTTTGGTACTAGATGGAAATTAGTTCACACAACATTCACAAAGGTTTTGCAGCCAAAATCTCATACTCGGTCACCGCTCATAATGCAATATGAGATTTCGATGTATCTCTTGATGAAAGGGGAACAAGTGAACTTCGCAAGGGTGGTTATCAACTAGATTCTTGAGAAGATCAAGAATTTCAACCTTCCAACCTTTTCTTTGAAGGGTTGGCAAAGGGAGGATAGCATGCCATATGGAAGCCACTTGACGAAAATTTTCAAGTATTTTAAGGTGAAGTTGAATGGCTTTGAGTCCAAACAAGTCATTGAATCTAGAAATATTCGAATTGATTCACTGCACATCATGAGGCTATATGAAACAGTTGAAAGAGGTTTTGTGTTTCACTTCTATTTGAAAGAAGATGACATGATGGTGAATCCAAAAGATGAGGTGATGAAGCCGAGTCCCAAAGATCGTGTGATGATTCAGAAAGCAGGAGAGGACAAAAGGAAAATGACACCAAGGAGGAGAGAACCTGAAGTGGGAGAGAGTTCTCATCAAGCTGAAACAGTTGATGCCAGCGCCACTGAAATTGCAACTCTAAAGCAAGAGTTACTTGAGTTGAAGACTAGTTCCGAGGCATTTCAAGCGGAAACTCGAGCCAATTTCGAGACTATCATCAACCTACTTCAAGCAAATAATGAGCTTCTGGCAAATCTAAAGGGTGCTTCCTCTAGTTCTCCAATTCCACCAAAGGAGAAAACAGTAGAAGAGAAGGAGGAAGAAATGAACCTTGAGATGGCAAGACAAGTTCTAAGGAGGCATAAAAGGATTATGGATGAGGTTGATGCAGAAGAATCCTCCTCAAAGTCTTTTGTTAGTGGTATCCCAGAACCACTAATCGTTGAAATGGAAAATGAGCCTCCTACGATTCCCGTTGATGCTCCAGTTTTTTGCCCTCATCCACCAAAGGTTGTGCAACTTGATGACTCGAAGGAAGAGCTAGAAGTGTCCAAGACTGTGGATCTCAGTGACAAGGCCAATTGGAAGATTATTCCTTTCCAACCACAACAGTGATCTTCATAAGCAAATAGATCCACATATTTTGTCATGCATTTCAATTGCATCATGTATATTATGCTCTGTTTGGTTTATTGACTTTTGTGGTTAACTTTTGCGATGCTTAATGAATGTCATTTTATTTTGCCATTTTGTCTCTTTATGGTGTTTATTTCTATTATCTTTTATTTCGTTTTTGAATGTTGACAAAAAGAGGGAGAAAATATGGCTAAGAGTTTGGAGTTTGATGTTGAAGTTAAACGAAAAAGACTTGTGATTATAATTGAACTAACAAACGTGACAAGGATAAATCCCTTGATCAAAATTCGTATATTTGTAGTTGGTTTAAATTTTAAATAGGTGCATTGATTGAAGGGGGTGCAAGCTCTTTCCATGTTTTGTCATCATCAAAAGGAGAAAGAATATAGACTCTCGGTTTTGATGATTTAAACAAAACATGTAAAAAAGTTAAGTAATGCACGTTGTAGCTTAAGGTAAGCACGTAGCAATATGATCAAGGCGTGTTATACAAGTTGCAAGTCACATTGATCATATTCAAGGTTTCAAAAAATATCACAAGTCACGTAGCATCATATGCAAGTCATGTTAACGATGATAACTTAGTAAATAGAATGCTCTCGAATCATACAAATGGTGTTGCACATGGTCCAAGTCACGTTATGAGAATGATGAACTCACTGGATGGAATGATGAGTAAAGGAGCCATCTTTGAAGAAACATGTCTATGCACATTGCAAAGGGTGCAAGCCACGTAGACGGGTATGATGTCAGCTTTTGACAAATCGGCGCCTCGGGATTCAAATTTGAATATTCCTTACATATTGTACAGTGTCACGTGAAGAATCAAAGATATGATCTTTGAAGTTCGTTAATGCACTTTGAAGCCTGAAGTTGCTAGGTTCAACACAAGCCGAAGGATGATCAAGACATGTTTCAATATGTGTAAGTCACGTAACATAAAGTGACATTTGAGGCAGTGGCATCGAAATGGAATACAAGACACGTTGCAAGCAGTGCAAGTCATGTTACAGTAAGTGACATTTGAGGCAGTCGTGTTTGAGATGGATACAAGACACGTAAAAGAGAAACAAGTCACACAACATCTTAATGGGACATATACAATGCACGTTGCATATGATACTATCCATGTTATATATGTTGTTGTCATAAAATCAGAGTTTCTCTTTCATCTCTAAATGGAAAATTCAAGACCTGCAACGACTACATTTTGTAGACTGCCTATAAATAGAGGTCCTTACTTCAAAGGTACACAGAGAACTTTTTGAGAATGCGCCCAAACTTTGCTATTCAATTTCTTAACTTTCTCTCTCTAAGCTTTCTAAAGCTCTTACATTCCAACCAAGCTTTTAACTTGCTATTTGCTTTCTGAGTTGGTGGTGTGAGATTACTCTCTTTAATCTGGGAAATTGTTTGTAAATCAACCTTTGGTGTTGAAGCTTAAGGATAGTTTAGATTTGCTTATTAGAGCCTTAAAAAAAACAAGTGTTGGTTTTCTTGTTGAGCCTGCAAAAACAATGTGTAAAGGTTTCTTGTTGATCTTGTAAAAATAAGTGTGTAAAGGTTTTCCTCCACCAAAAGTGAGGAAGAGTCTTGATGGATTTCAAATTCTCTAGTGAGCTAGAGGAGTGGACGTAGGTTAAGGAGGACCGAACTATTATAAATCAGATTTGTCATCTCTTCCCTTACTCCCTCTTAATTACTTGTTTTGCATTTCATTTGACTTACATTGGTGTGTTGGATTCAGCTATAGCTTTTGTTTTTTTCTTAAAGATTACAAGAAAAATTCAAAAAGGCTTTAGTTTTTAGTAAGAAATCCAATGGATTGCAATATTGGGATTACAAGTTTGTTAAGATTGTATTATAGATTATCAGGGTGTCAACCTTGTAGGAGCAAGTGATTTCCACCGGTGATATGACGTTAACCAAAAGGAATTCTTGAAAATATGGAAAGGAAGGATTTCTACCTGATAACCTAGTTTCTCCTCCAAACTCACTGCGTTCCCCGCTTCCAGAACGGCCTTCGCACACTGAGGGTGGGGAGCCATCCACTTCGAAGGGGAATCACGATGAGATTGTAGATTTGGTCCATCGGAGCTCAGCAATGGAGGTGAAATTGGTAAGCCCTTCTAATGGAGTGCTCGATCAAAAATGGAATGATTTGTTTTCGGTTAATCGTGAGCGGTCTTTCGAAGGTACACTGAGGTATGTACCACCTGCTGATCGGAATTGCACTCATATTGTGAGTTTTAGGCGTTCTGAACTTACTACTGAGACGAATCATTGGAGAAACGCTATTATGGGGAATGTTTTTGGGATTATACCTAGATTCTCTGCTATTCAAAGTTTCGTTCTAGCTCGTTGGAAGAATTGTGGTTTAGTCTCTATTTTTTAGTCGCTCCGAATGTGTTTCTGTTCAATTTTAAGCATGAGGAGTCCAAATTTAGGGTTCTCTCTGGGGGACCATATACTTTCAATTTGAGGCCGTTAATCTTGCAAGCTTGGCGTCCTCTAATGAGTTTTGATTTGTGCAAAGTTCAAAAGCTTCCAGTATGGATTAAGTGTCCTCTATTACCATTTGAGTTATGGTCCACTGAGATTTTGAGTCAAATTGGAAATCTGCTAGGTGCTCCTCTCTATGCTAATCAAATTGCCCGAGAACGGTTGAGTTATGCGAGGTTGTTAGTTGAAATAGAGGTGCATGGTCATTTTCCTAAAATTGTTACTTTTGAAGATGAGGAAGGGCACCAATTTGTCCTAAAAATGTTCCCGCCTACATTTTTCAACTTTATGGAGCATCTTCCAGTTCATCTACCTCTCGAGGCATCTTTACGAGGTCCAGTTCAGTATAAATGGATGGATTACCATTCTTAGATTAATTATGTTGAATCTTCATTAAAAATTACTTTAGTTGTAATTGCATGATGGATCATGGATTATAAATATATATTCTCATTGCTTGGTGTGTAGCATTTTCTTGTTTGGTCATTTCTTGTTGTGTCTCAATGTTCACATCTTTCTATGTGTATCCTATGATGATAAAAAAAAATTCAGCTTTTAATTCTCAGTTGTATAATGGGAACAATTTAGGATGTTAAAACAAATAAAGAGGAGGATGTATAATAAATGAGAGCTTATATCTTCCTTAAAAAAATTGTAGGTTTGCTTAAATGAATGTATTATTATGATTTGTGGTAGAGACAGGTCACGAAGCACCTAGTTTTATTTTAATGTTCCTTACCATTTGAGCATTAGGATTAGCTATGTCTTGTGGTAAAGGCAGATCACGAAGCACCTATTTTTATATCTTCATAATGGTCATTAGGCATGCTATGTTTTGAAAATTGAATTTAGTCTTACATTATTTATTAATGTTACAATTTTTTTCAGATACATGGCTCCTCAGCGTCCAACTGTTCTGCCAGTCCATCGGTCTACAAGTCAAACGACGAATGTTCCTGAGACTGTCTCTGAGGAAGTAGGTGATTCTGCAGTTGGTGACACTACTTCTCAGGGGTCTCGATCCACCTGTCACTCTGCATCCCAGTCTACTCCTATGGAGCAAACTCCATAGGAGGATTCTTTGCCAGCCTCGAACCCTTCAGGTGTTTCTTAGGAGGACGACATTCACCAGGAGGTGTATGGGCCTGTTGCACCAGTTGGTGTACATGAGATTAAACCTTGTGATATTTCTACTAGGAGATAATTCTTTTCCTATAATTGTTTTTACCTAAATTCTATCTAAAAATAAATTTAATTTTAGTACATATGTAATAACTATTTTTTCGTAGCCTCGAGCCTAGTCGAGATGTCTTTTTGGATTACTCGGACAATCCAGTTAAGCCCTGTGTGGATGCAGTAGATTGGAAGCGTGCCAGCAAGTCATCCAAAAAACCTGGTTCAATAATTGAAGGCAAGTGAAATATATTCTTATAATATGGTATTTATCTTTTAAATTTTCCTAATCAAATATCTTGGCATATTTCTTTGCATTTGTAGACCCATTTTATGATGGATCCAGATGATGAGGGTGATATCAAAAAACTTTAGAGACAACGAGCAGGCATGCAGTACAACAACATACTAAGCATTATTCGAACAACAAAGAAGAAGCCAGATTGGTTGTCCGACGCGCACTACACATCATTTCTAGTTTTATAGAATTCTGAGGCTTTTAAAAATCGTTCGGAGATCAACCGCCGAAATAGGTTGGCGAACCTTGCTTTCCACACGAGGGGCTCCATCTCACACAAAGTGCATGTAAAACGACTTGTAATGAGTTCTAAATTTTAATATATCTTTGATATTTGCATCTATTTGTATAAATTTTGTCTTGATGTTGTTTAGCAAATGATAAATGCAAATTCCCTGTGTTGCTTCTAGGAATACTTTATTTTTAATGTTGATATGTTGGTCAGATATAATGCATAGTGCTTCTCGTACCCCAAATGATATTCTTATTTTTCTAAAAAAATATTCCTATGAGTTATCGTGTTTAGAGTCAACAATTGCAAAGGCTAGTGGAAATATTTTTCCTCCACCATCTTTAGTAGATGCAGTTAAATGTGTACCTCTGTAATACCTCGTCAGATTCTGACAGGATTCTCTGTAGATTTTCGATCTACTCCGATCGTTCCTTGATGTTGAAGTGAGTAAATAACTCGAGCTAGTGGATGTGTAACTCAAGTTATCTAGCATTCAGACAACTCGAGTAGGGGTTTCTATCAACTCGAGTTATTCGTTGGGTGGATAATTCAAGTAGGGTATTGTGTAACTAAAGTTATCTGTGTGTCCAGAATCGCATCGGGGTACTTGGGTGCTCTAACTCGAGTTAGCCTTCCAACAACTCGAGTTAGCAGTGAGTTGGGCAAGTTAACTCGAGTTAGGAGTAGTGTAACTCGAGTTAGCTGTGCCATTTTTGCTGAAGTGAAGTCGTTTTGGGCAGGGGTCTATATATACTCCCACCCGACTCATTCGGCCACACACCCTTTCTTCTCACTCAAATCACTCCCATTTGACCCTAAGATCATCTCCGATTGTTCTCCATCATTCTTAGACATCTATTGAGATAAGATTACACCCTTTCACCTTTCTTTTATTCATTTGTGCAAGACTGAGCATATTAGGGTTTTAATAATTGTTCATAGATTTGATTTCGGGATATTTCTGTTGGAATGGCAGTTGAAGGTTGTTAAATCGTGCCTTAGGGAGTCTAAAAACACCTAGATTAAGCTTGAATTCATGAGAATTAAGGATGTTCATATCAATTCGGGTTTGAGTCGATTTCTATCGATTTTCGAGTTGGTTTGATGGATTTTATCTTAGATTCGTACTCAGGGGGAGGCAATGTGGCTGATTAATATCAATTTTTATCGGTTAAATCAGAGTTTAACAAATTTGGAGAATTCTGGGAAAATGCTAACTCAAGTTAGCACTTTAGCTAACTCGAGTAAGCCAGTGCATGTATAACTCGAGTTGCCACTTTGGTTAACTCGAGTTATCCATGGTTCTAGGGACCAAAAATTGTAATTTTTGCATTTTGGCTATTTCTGAGAATTAGAGAACTTAATTGGAGATTTTGACTACTTGAAAGACTAGTAAAACACTTTGAGGACTTATTGATAATTGTGAAAAATTTGGGGACTAAATTGTAATTTGTCAAGTCTCGGGAATTAAATGGTAATTTTAGAAATTTGAGGGACTTAACTGGAATTTCGCGTAGATTCCAACTTTCGAGGTTTCAGAGTTAGATCCTCTACCGAGATAGGGTTTTCGTCGTAGATCGAGTGTCTGCATTTGCATTGCATATTATGCATTCAGTACCGCCACAATACCAACATTTCGTTTCTGATGTCTGTTATACATGTATCTGTTCCAACTTCCTATTCCTGCTAGCACGACCAGCCACCTACCAATTATGCCTAACTGGGTCATTTGTTTCGAATTCCAGGTGAGTGAAATGACAGTTTCAGACACATAGTTTGTGTCTTCAAACTTTATATAGTTTTTGTTGTGTCGGGATATGACATGAAATCTGACTAATAATTATTTGGCTAATTATTAATCGAAATTATGTGGTTTGTATAACCAACGTCTTTATTATGATAATATATATTTGGTATATATATATATTGTAAAATTTGAAAATCTATTCTGCATGAATGTATGTTATATTATTCGTATATAATATATTCTAATATGAGACACCTAGTTACGGGGTACGTAACCTTTGATATATCAATGCTCTGTCAATACCCTAGTTACCGGGGTAAAGGGGTGACTGTGTATTCGGCCAGATACACGATCTGATATGGCTGGTGGCAGCATCCACATTCTGTTCTGGTCTCATATTTTGACTCTATTATAGTTATATATATATACTCTGATACTGTTTGATTGCATGATCTCTGCTCTGGATGCGAACGTTTGGAAAAACGTTTTCTCAAAGCTATTACATACGTAGTGTGTATACTTATTATATTATATTAGTAAATACGTGTGCGTTATATTTTTGAATGATTTTCAAAACGGTCTTTGTGAGGCACGTATGAGGCAAACTAGAGTGTTATTTCCTCACTGGGTTCTAACCCCCTTTTCTTTCTTGTTTATTTTCTTTACCTGTCTTACAGATTTATTTTGACGCTCAGCATTTGTTCGGCATCTTGATACCAGTGAGGTGTTCCTTGCTATTTAGTGAGTGCCCTCGTTCGGACTCTACTTTTGGTATTTGTTATTAGAGTTTCACACCAAGTTGTTGTGGGGATACTAGATATATTTTTTGTATTCTGGATATTGATCTTACTATAACGGTTTTATATTTATTTTGATACTATTATGATATACTTACATTGTTTACTTATATATATATATATATATATATATATTTCGCATTATATTCATAAATGTTTTGATAAATGATTGTTTGGGTAGAATATTTGTATCTCTGATGCTTGTGCGGGATGGGTTGGGCTTCCACAGACGGTTCACCTCGTACGCCGGTCACCGGTCTGACTTGGGTCGTGACATATATGAACTTATAAATACGTGCTCTAAAAGTTTTAAGCAATTGTTCAGATGGTAAAAAATGTCAAAGGTGTATATGTTTAAGTAAGTGCAAAAATAACAGAGACAATAAATAAGTCATAAATAATTATTAAACAAGGTAGATAAGGTTTTTTAACAATTGATGATATAAACGAGTTTTAAATAGTTGACAAACTAATTTAAACATAGTTATAATGTAATTAGGAGTTTCGTTATACATAAGTTTTCTATTAGGGCAAGTCTAATTTGTTTCTAGAATTTGTAGATTAATTACAATTTGAGTTCAGAGATCTGTATATGAGACATGTTTGTAAACTAACCTCTTTGTGTAGTGGAATGTTGTTTTTCAATTTAATTTTCAATCTGAATAAGATCTTGTTGTTCGTGATCTGTGTATGATCTTCATCTGTAGAATGTAGATGATGAAACCTGGAGATTTTTCGTAGAATTCTTGTTTGTTGAGTTTCTGCGATATCTTGTTTTGTTTTAGTAGGCTTGTTTTTTTATTTGTTGCTACTTATTCGCAATTGCGATCTATTTAGGAAATTTATCAAAAGCAAAATAGTAAGAAATCGAGAGAGATTTTGTTCGATTTGAAGCATGCTTAGATTTGATTTGACTTAGTTGCTCTTTTTTGGCCGTCTTGTCGATTGTCCGTCCATCTATAATTTTCATGTGTTGATTCGCTCATTTTAAATTTTAAATTTTTCGGCCCAAATTTAAAGAGTGGGCCTCGTGTAGAGATATTTGTTGATAGTTGTTTCGGTGTATATATATTTGTCCCTATTTAAAGCACCAATATCAAAGGAAGGAAGGAACACTTGCCTTCACTTTGCTTCAACTATGTGGGTTCCACATTTTTTTAAGTTGAAGATAAATTTTGTTATTGAAGAGAGTTTTTTTTTTCTTTCAAAAGTTCTTATTATATTTTTATTTTTTTTATTGTAGTTTTAATTTGGTTAAAAATATTGATTATGTTTTTTTTGTTCTTTTTTCTATTTTTGTTTTGTTTTCTAGAAAAAAATGCAGAGCTTATGTTAAAATGAAACAAATTAGAAAGAGCTCATTTAAATAAAAAAATAGAATAAACTGTGCCACGAATTCCAGTGTAGCCCAAGTATGCTCAGACGATCGTACCATAATAGCCGACGAATAATCAACTAACCTTGGAAGGCAAAACCATCACACCAAAATGGTAAGAACAAAACACAAATAATCAGCAGAGAAACAACTCAAGGAAAACATACCTTGGAGAAGTTAACTTGCTTCAACGTAAAGAGCTAATGCATTGGATGGATTATGCTCTGTTGCAATTACAAAATAAAAGAAAATTAGTTCCCAAATACAAGGAAGTATTTGAAGCAATTACGAGGAAGTATAAGAAGTAGAAGCAACACACCTTCAGGTTCGGTTCGCAACCAATCCCGTGCACAAATCAAAGCTTGCCGTGTCTCTGGATTCAATGAACTTTGGTAACTATCCAGCATCCTACCACCAGAATTAAACGCCAAGTCAGGGGCAACTGTTGACATAGGCGTCCCAAGGATATCGCGTGCCATCATCGACAATATAGGGTACCTTGGAGTGTGAACTTTCCACCAGTTTAATACGTTAAAATCACAATTACGAGGAAAGACTGGTTCCTCGAAGTACTTGTCTAGATCAGATACAGCACTCTGATTCTGAGAAGTTTCGTGCAGAAATTTGTCGAAGCCCTTCAATCTATCCGTGCTCGTACTAGGTAAGCTGCTGCCAGGCAAAGCAGAACCCTGGTCAACCATTGTTGAGCAGATAGAGTAAGCATTGAAAAGTTCCCTAACACCATCAGAAACTTCCTTGATTCGATCAAGAGCGGTGCTGCCATATATCTGTGAGTAATAATATTCGACCAACTTCATCTTGAATCGAGGATCTAAAATTGCAGCCACTGCCAAAGCTAAACT
>CAODLS012872165.1:0-11060 GCA_948243855.1 Flueggea neowawraea
TAACCTTAATCCACCAAGATATAACAATATCTAACCTTCTTCTATATAGATTTAAGCTTAAACCGAAACTCAAAATAAAAACTCAAAAATCGTTCTTTAAAGAACCAACACAACAAAATGCTCAAAATGAAAGGAAATAGAGTGCTAGAAGTGAAATCTTACCTCTAGGAATGTTTGGAAACCAAGGAGAGGTAATGAGCAAGCAAAACGAAATGATTGGGATTGAAGAGATATGAAAATGAGGTGTGGAGGCCGAAGGAATAGGGTTTGGGGTTTATATAAACCCCTGCCCAATGACAATGTCGTTTTAGAAGAATGCATGGCTAATTCGAGTTATAAATTTTAAGGTTTAACCACCTTGAGTTTAAGATCCAAAATTGGAACCTTGGGACATACATCAAGATATGAAGGTTTGTCTATTAATAGAACTCTTTTCTTTGATGGCAATGAATATGTGTATTAGAAAATAAAAATGATGGTTTTTCTCAAATGTGAAGCCAAGGAAGTATGGGACACTATTGATATTGGTCCCTATATTATTAAGAAGATTGTTGATGGAATTAAATGAAAAGGCAAAATGGTCTGATTATGACAAGAAAACGATGTGCTACAACAACAAGGCAATGCACATACTCTTCTGTGCTCTAATCAAGACTCAATTCAATAAAATTCAGTAATGCCAAATAGCACATGATATTTGGAGGACGTTGGAGATCACTTATGAAGGTACTTCACAAGTCAAAGAGAACAAGGTATCTCTTCTTATTCACAAGTCTGAGCTCTTCAAGATGAAAGAAATAGACATCATTCAAGAGATGTTTGATAGATTTAATTATATTGTGAATGACTTAAAAGATCTTGGGAATACTTATACAAATTCAAAACTTGTGAACAAGATTCTAAGATGTTTGCCAAAGTCATAGGCTTTCAAGAAAGATGATATCCTAGATGCCAATAACTTCTCAACTCTACCATAGGAAGAATTGCTTGGATCTCTTCTTACTCAAAAAATAGGGCTAAATAAAGTTGAAGAACAAGGATCAAGGCCTGATAAAAGAAGAGGTGTGGCTCTTAAATAAAAGGTTGTTGATGAAACAATGAAGAAGAAGAAGATAGTGAAGATGAAGAGATAGCTATGTATGCAAGAAGGTTCAAAAAGGTTATGAGGAAGAATAATCTTGAAGAAAGAACAAGGATCAACCATCAAAGGAGGAACCTAAGAAGGAATTCAAGAAGGACAACTCCATAAGCAAGACTACCCTATTGCCCAAAAGTACTCCAAATACTAAAAGAAGAAGAAATGAAAGGCAATGAAAGCTAGTTGGAGTGACAATCATGAAACCATCTTAGATGAAGAAGATGAGGTTGAGGAAATGACCAACTTGTGTTTAATGGCTATTGAGAGTGAAGTCTCAAGTGAAGAAGAAAATGAGGTATGTAATTATTACACATTTGATGAATTGCATGATGCTTTTGATGACTTGAGTGATAAATTTGAGGAACTTGGTGCAAAATATGTTGCTTTAAAGAAACATTTTGCTAATCTTGAGTGTAAGGTGAAAATTTTGGAAATAGAGAAAAATGGCTTCGGCTATTGCCTTCAAGCTAACAAAGGTTAAAAAAACCTTGAAAAACTACTTGGTTCTCAAAGACAATCTTTATCCAAACATGGCTTAGGCTACAACATGTTCACCTCTAACAAAAATTCCAAAATAGTATTTGTAAAGTAAGGCACCGTAGTTGATCATGCATGCAAATATTGTGGTGATCATGGTCATATTGCTTATGCTTGCAAATTGATTTTGATTTGGGACAAAAAGGATTTGGGTTCTAAAAGGAAAAATCTTACCCAACATAGTAAGAACTAACCTTTATGGACCAAAAAAGGTTTGGGTGCCAATTTAAAAAACTTGATGTGTTCTTGTAGGTGTGCACGAGAGCAAAAGGCAAGAAAAATGTGTGGTGCCCTAATAGTAGTTGCTTTCATCATATGATAGGAGCATGATATTATGCATAATTTTTCTACTCCAGGGGCACGTTGATGAACACTCAGTTATACATATTTGTATTGTCGAATTCCTATCATTTTGGTTATAATTGAGTTGTTTTCATAGGTTATGGTATTTTATTGGTTCATATTTTATTTTTTAGGTCATGTGATAATGTCTTGATAGAATTGAATGAAAGCAAGCCAAAACAAAGATTAAACGACAACTTTCGAGGCTTTCAACACAAGGCAAAGTCTGGTACCACAAGACAAGACCGTGTAATATTTATTTTTGTCTGTGTCATATTCATCATTGTTAAATGCACCTTCAAGGAGCAAGACATGGTTTGGAATACCAAGACACGATCGTGTAATTGCATGATATGCCCGTGTCCTATTCGTCAGAGTCAAGTGCACATTCAGAACACAAGACACGGCCGTGTAACTGAATTTTTGTCTGTGTCTTACCATTTTTGGGGCCAAACACATCGAAGTGGTGAAACCATGAAGTTTTAAAGCAAGACACGGTTTGGGAACCAACGACACGACCGTGTAATGTCTGCATCAGGCTGTGTCTTATGAGAACACACCCTTTTGGGATATTTAAGCTTGGAATGAACCCTAATCAGAGGATCCACCATTTGCACACAAAAATGGAGTTCTAGAGAGGGAAAGAGCTGGGTTTCAAGGGCAGAACATCCTTGGAGTGGATCGACATCAAAATCGAGTGGATTTCTTGAAGATTGAAGGATTCTCAATGGGTTCTTTCATTCTCTATTGTTTCCACTTCATTTTTGTTGATTTATCTGCTGCAATTATGAACTAGACTTTTATGCATTTGGATGTGATGAACCCTAGGATGAATTTATGATTGGGTTTTGTTATTTTGTTGCTTTGTTTATGAATTGAGACTTATCTATGATTTATATGTTGTTGTTGTTGGATTGATTCTATCGGTATTTTGATTTGACAATTGATTGCATGTGTGAGAATCGTGAGATTTATTGTGTGTTTTGAATCGCTCATATGTGAGAGCAGTTGCACGCAAACCTAGAGATAGGTCGATGTAAATCTTCCAGATTAATGTCAAACTTAATATGGGAATTCATTAATCTTTGTTAATGCAATGTGGGGGTATTAATTAGGAAGAAATTTCGGTTAATCAACTTGATGTTAGATGTTAAGTGACTCGAGAGAGAGGTTAATTTATGTTAGGAATTCCTACGGTCCAATTGTATGAACATGTGACTTAGTGACGAGGTCGATTTTGCTTAGGTAGTCCTAGAGGGATTCAACATCTGGATGCTACTGTTACCCTTGATTGCCCGATTCCTAAACTCTCTTTGTGCTGCTGAGTTGTGTGTTGGTGAGTCTCCATTTCTTTTAGCATTTATTGAAACCCATTTAGTTTGTAGGCTATATAATAGAGAGAGAGAGAGAGAGAGAGAGTCATTACTAGTACTTTTAGTCTCTGTGGGATACAACACTCGGTACTCAGGTCCGCATACTACAATCGATAGGTGTGCTTACCTACCTACCACCCCTCAACAAAATGGTGTTATTGAGAGAAATAATAGGACTTTGCAAGAAATAGCTAGGACCATGCTTAATGAGAATAACCTCCCTAAGTATTTTTGGGGTAAAGTAATTAACACCACTTATTATATAGTGAATAGGACACACATTCGATCCATACTAAAAAAGATTCCTTATGAGTTATGAAAGGTAGGTAGCCCAACACTTCATATTTTCATGCATTTGGCTACAAGTGTTATGTTCACAACAATGGAAAAAGATAATCTAGGAAAGTTTGATGCTAAATCTGATGGGCGTATGTGTTTTGGTTATTCATCCATGAACAATGCTTATAGAGTTTATAACAAAAGGCTTGAGAAGGTTGAAGAATCTATTCATGTCATCTTTGATGAAACTAACAATGCTCTTTCTAGATTTGTTGTTAATGATGATGCAAGCATAGCTGTTGGTGAAAAACTTAAAGATCTCAAAAAGAAGTCCTTTCCAATCCTATCCAAGATGACTTAAAGGATGAGAAAATCAAGGAACTTCCAAAAGAATAGAGGTATGCAAGAGACCATCCAAAGGATTTCATCATTGGACTTTTAAAACCTCCTAAAAGAACACAATAGAAATGGATTTATCAAAGACACCGGTCAGAGTTGGGGTAGGCAGGATTACACTTGTTGTGATTAGATTGAATGGTTCTTATTTGTATGCAGTTGGAATTGGTTAGTCACAACAATTATGGTTTTTTGTTAATGGTTGTGTAGGCTAATGCAGGATTCGAGCTTTAGAAGGTGATGCATCGGATATAATTCTTGATTCCATAAGCCTTTCTTCTGTTTTATTACTACTTGATTTATTCTTTGTCATGGTTTTGTACTTATAACCTTTTTGTACATTGTGATTTAAGGTTAGAGAACTTTTGAGAGATAGGAGTACCTTCAGATCTGATTTAGAAGCAGTCACTATTTTGGATGGTTCTCAAGAAGGTTCTTATGAGTGGGTATGTCTGTAGTTTATCTGCAAATTGCTATATTGATGGTTGCATTGCGCCGGATGTATTTGCCCTTTCTTCTTCTTTTTTATTTCTTATTCCTTTGCTTCTAGTAGTGAATGTGGTAAATTGGTGATGGCATTACATGGGAGTTTGATGCTTTAGCTTGCTTCATTTTCTATTGTGTTCTTTAAGGAGGTTTTAAAAGTCCCTACACTTTATTTCTTAAGGCAACATAGTGCATTTTTGAATGGATTTATCAAAGAAAAGGTATATGTGGAACAACCCCCTGGATTTGAAGATCCATATTATCCAAAGCACATCTACAAATTTAAAAAGGCTTTTTATGGGTTAGAGTAAGCTCCTAGAGCTTAGTATGAGAGATTGAGTCAATATCTCCTAGAAAATGGTTTTCAAAGAGGTTGATAAAACTTTGTTCATTAAAATCAAAGGTGATGATTTATTACTAGTGCAAATTTATGCTGATGACATTATATTTGATGCTACTAACAAATATTTGTGTGATGATTTTTCTAAGTTAATGCAACAGGATTTTGAGATGAGCATGATAGGGGAGTTGACTTATTTCCTTGGTTTGCAAACCAAGCAAATAAGGGATGGCATCTTCATCAATCAAGGCAAGTATGTCACTAATTTTTTGAAGAAATATGGAATGGAAAATGCCAAGTCTATCCCAACTCCAATGAGCACAACAAACAAACTCACCAAAGATGAGGAAGGTAAAAAGGTAGATGAGAAGCTTTACAGAGATATGATTGGCTCTCTTCTTTATCTTATTGCAAGTAGGCTAGATATTATGTTTAGTATTTGTCTTTGTGCTAGATTTCAATCATATCCTTGAGAGTCTCATTTAAAAGCGGTCAAAAGGATTTTTAGGCACTTGATTGGAACTAAGAATGTTGGTCTATGGTATACAAAGAATGATTGTTTTGATCTTGTTGGCAATAATGATGTAGATCATATCGGGACCAACTTGATAGGAAAAGTACATCGGGTACTTGCCAATTCTTAAGTAGTGCACTTGTGTCTTGGCTTTCTAAGAAACGTAATTGTGTTACATTATCCACTGCTGAATCTAAATATGTAGTAGCTGGCAGTTGTGTTGCACAAATTTTGTGGATTAAACAATAACTTTTGGATTTTCAAATCAAACTTTCAAAAATCCCTATCAAGTGTGACAATATAAGTGCCATAAATATTTTCAAAAACCCAATTCAACATTTTAGGACCAAGCATATTGATATTAAGCATCATTTCATTGGAGTTCATATTCTTAAGGGAGACATTGAGCTTGAATTTGTATCAAAAACTTATCAGATGTTGATATTTTAACAAGACCCCTTGATGAAAAGAAATTTGTTTTCATTTGTAGGCGCATTGGCATGTGTGACTTGAATGAGTTTTGATTGATTGCTTTTGTGCATAATTTATGTTCATTTTCATTCATTCTTACATATATATTAAAATGATCCATATGCCAAGTGAAGTCACTGAGGTTGAAGTGAACACTGCTCTAAGTTTTGAAATCTGTTAGTGTGCTACACGTATTAAGGATGATATAGTGCACATAGAAGAAGTTTTGACGTGTTATAGATTTATCAGTTTTGGTTACTATGTGTGTTACAGTAGTATTAAGTACGTAGATCATCATGGATGAAAAACTGGAATTTTTATGGGTTTGTATTGTGCACGTTTGAATAGATACTATGCATATTGATAAGAATGATCAAATTTCTGGGTATTAGGTATGATTGCTCTACGCGCACTATATGGATACAAGGAACGTAGTACTTCAGGAATTTCCGCTATATGGTTTCGTGCACGTAGTGCAGAAGAAGGTATGTAGACACCATTTTGTCTCTTATATGCACGTAGAACTAAATGTTGTGTACATAGAGCTTTACCCCCATTTACCAAACAGCTTCACCCGAAATTCTTGAAGGGACGTCTGTGCACTTAGATGGGTGTTCTACATACACAGGTCTTCACCGACTTATTATCAACGTACGTAGGACATTCTACTACGCACGTAGATGTTTTTACCTATATAAATACCCAAAATCACAGTTTCCCTCCCACTTCTAAATTTCAAATCCCTAAACCAAAAAAAACTCTCGCTCAGACCTTACCCAAAAAATCAAAACCCTATTCTTACTCAGAAACAAAACCCAAACACTCTTAAGCACTGTCAACACAAAATTTTCTCTGATTTCCCAAAATTCAAAAAACAAAAGTCTAACGTTACCAAAACCCCTAAACTCTCACATAGCAATAGTTCTTTTTTTGAAAGGGCACCAAAGAAGAAGAATGAGATTCGTACAAAAAAGGCAAATGCCAGATTATGGGAAAATATGGATCAAGATGTTCTTGGTTTTAGGGATGCTGGAGTATCAAGCAAAGTTAATGGAATTGACATGCTAATTAATGAGAAGTTGTTCCACAAGTTGTTTAACTTCCCTATGGATGGATGCATTATAAAAAGTGAAAAGGGTGTGAAAAAGTTTATTGATGGGGAAGCGAACAAAATTGTAGTAAACATAAATGAAACAAGAGACTTCATGTTTGAAAACTTTAGGGTGGTGAAGATTGAGAAGAACATAAAGATATTAGATCAAAATGATTTTGGTTCTCTTTGGAAGATGGTTCATCTTGCCGTCACCAACATATTGCAATGAAAATCACACACACAGTCTCCAATGACCAATCAAGATGAAATTTCCATGTATTTACTGATGAAAGGGAGAAAGATTAACTTTGCATTTGTTGTAATTGATTGGATATTGGAGAAAATAAAAAAAAAATCAACTTGCCTACATTCTTGGCCAAAGACAGGCAAAGAAGGGAAAGTATGCCTTTCGCCAGCCATCTCACGAGAATCTTCCAGCACTTCAAAGCAGTGTTGGAATCAAGGCAGTGTTGGAATCTCATAAATTCATGACTGAATCACTGATAGGCATGCAACTGTTCAGAACAAAGGACCAAGGTTATGTATTTCAGCCTTATCGCAGAGAAATTGATGTATTGGTAAACAAAAGTGACGAGAAAATGATGCCTAAAAGAGATGAAATGTTGTTTTTTATCAGGAGAGACTTAAAGGAAACGAGAACATTGCCAAATAGGCACAAGGAACAATTGAGGAGGCAGAAATTGAAGTAGAACCTAAAGTGGGCGTTAGTTCTAGCACTAATAGAAGTAGCAAAATTGATGAGTTGAGGAGAGAGTTTTTTGAATTCAAGGCACAAATAGAGGCCAATTTTGAGGTGGTGATTTGCTTCAAGAAAAATACAAATTGTTGGAGAATCTCAAGGATGAAAAGCAGGATGCTCTTTCTAAGTCAGAAGTTCAGCTACGAACCTAGAAGATGGAACAACATGTGTAGATGAAAACTGAAGGCTATTGGAATATTAATCTGATTCATTAAGGCACGCTAATGATGGAGAACACATGTTGTCAAAGAAGTGTTCATAACTTGTTTGAAATACCAAGTTGAGGAATGTTAATGGTGTTAAGAAAGCCCATGATCTTTAAAGATAACTCAACAATGCACGTTGTGGAGGAACAACGCATGCAGTCGAGGAGTCTTTCAGACACTGACAAATATGATATGCGCTCCTTGAAAATTTAAAATTTAAATATTCGTTCGTATGAGATTGTGTCAGAATCAAGGAGTGAACTTTGAGATCGATAAGGCACGTTGTAGAATAGATCAAGGCACGTTGATGATCTTCAAGGCATGCTATTGAATGGTGTTTCTAATCTAGAAGCACTGCAACTTCAACAAGGAATGTTAATGGTGTTCGACGCCCTTTGATCATTGTCTGGGTACTTGAAGAATGCACGTTAATGGCAATAACACACGTTAGTGACCATGACGTCAATTAAAATTAGAATTTCGTGCTTTTCTCACAACGGCTATCTTGGAATTACAACGACTATTTTTGGGAGCCTAACTATAAATATAGCGATTCAAAATTGAAGACAGTAGAGAGACTTTAAAAATATTGTGCCCAAGCTTTCCAAAATTGATTCATGACTTTCTATCTATTTGAGCTTACATTCTTTATTATGCCAACTGAGCTTTGATTTGTCATTTAGTTATTGGATTGGTGTGAGATTGTGTTTACAAATTTGGGAATCCACTGTGATCAATCTTTAGTGTTAAAACTTGAGGGTAGTTTATGTTTGCTTTCTATAGCCTTGAAAAATAAGTAGTGGTTACTAGTTAGCCTAGGAAAACTAGAGATGGTTTTCTTGTTTTGGCCTGAAAACAAGGGTGTAGAAGGTTTCTTGTGAGCCTAAAAAAAAGACTTGTAATAGTTTGCCTCTACCCACAAGTGAGGAAAGCTTAGGGGGTGCAAACTCTCTAGTGAGCTAGATGAGTGGACGTAGGTCAAGAAGGACCGAACCACTATAAATCCGGGCTTTGGTTCTCTCATCCTTCACTCTCTTTATTGTTATTTATCTTATTAATTATGGCTGTGAATTGGATTTAGATTCTGTTTTTTATTCTATATTTTGTGCAAAAGGTTTCAAAAAGGTTTTTAAATTTTCTACTTGAATCCAATTTTCCCCCTCGTGGATTGCCATATTAGGATTTTATTTGAAACTCATACTACAATGCCATCTAAAATTCCTTTTGAAATTCCTTCCAGTTCAAAAGCCAAAAAAAGCAGCTGAAACTAAAAATGAGAGAGTTGTAGAGATGCCCAAAAAAATTGTTGACGATTTCAAAGACATCATTTATGAAGTCAATGCTGAAAGCACAAATTTAGAGAAAATTGAATCTGAAAAAGAAGCACCAGTTTAGGGTCCTGCACCTCCTCAAGTGGTTGAACTTGAAGAACCAAAAGATGAACAACAAACTACAGAACCTGAAGTAGTTAATGTCTAGGATTCTAAGGAAGAGAAGGGTGGAGAATCTACTGAAATTGATCCTAGACATCCTGTTGAAATTCAGCTAGATGAAGAAAAAATTGGTGGAGTAGCTGTTGGAAATTGTATGAGAATGGAAGTTGAAGAAATGTCTCAACTTGTAGTTCATTTTATGGGTATTAAGCTACAGAAGAAGTTTTAAATGAACCTCCTAGGGCCACTGATGAAGTTGCCAGTGATTTGAACCTCAATGATCCCATTACGGAATCAAATTCTAAATAGTGAACTTCATAGGCCAAACAATCTATATTTTTTCATGCATACATCTATTGCATGTGTTAACTCTTTATGCATTCTTGCTCTTTGAAATCTATTTCTTAATGAAATGTCTTCAGATTATTCAAATGTTTGTGTTATGACTTGTATTTTATCTTTGCTATTTGTTTCTACCTATTTTTTATTGTGACAAAAAGGGGGAGAATTTTGTGTAATAGTTTGATTTATTAATTCTCTGATAGTTAAATTGCTCTGACATTTAAAATTGGTATTGTGCTAATAATTGGCTAGGGTTCAAAAGCCTTGATCAAAAGTTTCCAATTTTTGTGTGCAAGTGTTAAAAATTAGGTGCATTGATTAAGGGGGAGTGCAAACTGTTTCAATATTTTGTCATTATCATAAAGGGGGAGATTGTTGAACCAATTTTGATCAACATGTAAATTCCTTCTAAATTTTGATGGTTTAACAAAACACTTGAAATAGTTAAGCTATGCACGTTGTATAATCCTCTAAGCGCATTAAGTCATGATTTATGCACGTTGTACCATGAGCTACGGAGGTTGATCAAGCCAGTTTTTCCAGAATGGATGCTATGCATGTAGAATCAGATACAAAACACATAAACCAGATATAATGAGCATAGTACGGTATGCTATGCATGTAGATGTGATGTCTCAGTAGTTTGGAGCTTATTGGAATTATCAAGGATTGAACTCTAAGGGCATAGAACAAAAGCAAGTCACGTAGAAGACCTGGTGTCATTATACTAAGCGCACAGTGTGGTGTGCAAAGCACATAGACAAGTTGTATTAGAAGACATAATATTCCAGGATTTTGCTAAGCGTATTAAATAAGGCTCAAGGCATGTAGATTTATGCTAAGATATTCTGTTTAAGGAGTCACTCACATCTATGCGCGTACAAGGTTGTCTAATGCGCATAGACGAGATTGAGATGAAAACTGAAGAAGGCTCGCAACACTCTAGATCGCCTCATACGTACCTCACAAAGACTGGTTTGAAAAACATGTGAAAACTAACACATGCAGTATACGAAATGTATACATACGTGGTGTGTCCGGGTTTTACCCTAAAGACTAAGGTAAGTGTACCTATCGTCTATAGCAGGTGGACCCTTGAGTACCGAATGTCGTACCCCACAGAGACTACGATTATTAGCTACTCACCTTCACTCTATTATCTAACCGATAAATTAAGCAATTTCGAATATAAAAACTAACTAAGAACAAACTCAAATTAAAGATAGAATGAACGATGGGAAGATGGTACCTAGACGCTGAATCCCCCTAGACCGAATTAAGTAACAAGGACTCGTTATTCAAACAATCATTCAGGCAATTGGACCGTGGAAATTCCTAAGGTATATTAAC
>CAODLS012872321.1:0-30070 GCA_948243855.1 Flueggea neowawraea
TTCCTATTAAATTTATTGTTAATATTTGTTTTATTTTTATATCTCTAAAATATTTCAAATAGTTTACTTCATAAGGAGTATTAGGTTCATAAAATCTGATTAATCTTGTGTGAGTATATTTTTTATTTGTATCGACTCAAGTGTCCATATATAATTGTATAAATACTATATATATTTGAATATCTTATTTAATTTTATGAGTCTAGTTTCTTCTATTTTTAAGGTTTTATATTATCTCCAAAATTTGTTATTATACATTTTTATATATTCAACACTTGCTCAATGAAAATCATGGCTCCACCACTATATATATATATATATATGAATTTCCATCAACCATTAGATCAAAATACAATATATGGTGGGGATTAATAGTAAGTTCAAATAACTTACTCTTGGAGTAACTTATTCTTTTATTAAAATTATCTTACAAATTATTTTTAAAAAATATTTATTTTATGCAATTTTTTATCAATAAACAAGGTTTGAAGATCACTCTAGCATCTAATTACTTAAAGTGGCAACGAAAAAACATGAAGAATCACAATTCATAACTTTTAAAAGAAATCTAATGGTGGATATCAAAATATAACAAATATTTAAGTCACACTTTTCTTCTAATGGTTTGGATAAAACAGGCAACCACTTTTTTTTTTGATATTAGACTAAATATTTTTTTGAAACAATATTAGACTAAATATTAACATTTCAAATTAGGTTCATTAAAACCCATAACTAAGGAAAAAATTTCGTGAGCTAAAATGAGTTTTAGGCAAAGATTTTAATAGCAATATTTAAATTTTCTATTTATGTTTTTAATAAGTGTAGAATAATTTTAACATATCTTGTTTGAATATTTATAAAAACCTCTATCATGTGCAACAAGCATATACAAAAATTAAATTATAATCACAACACTTACAAAAGTTAGGATGTCGGAAAAAAAAATTTGGACACTTTGGTACTTCTTTTCAAATGTAAATTACTATAATTCTTAGACACTTTTATCTTTCTTTTCAATTTTAAATTACTATAATTGTTAGATGATATGGTATCACAATCTTTATCAACTAAAAAGAAATGATAATTAATCAAAGAAAAAATAATTAATTAAAAAATATCATCTAAAATTATCTTGATAGATAATGAGATTAGTATTATTTACATTGCTTAATTTTAAATTTTTAAAACTAATTTAATTTACTAACATCATGTTTTTTATGTTTGTTGTAGAGAATAAAAATACAAACAGTGATGTTCAATGAATTTATTGACAAATTTTGAAAAATTTTGCAAAAGAAAATACTTACATCATTGCCAATGGTGTCGTAAAAAGGTTTATCCTTCATTTGCTGATGTAAATAAAAAAATTAAGTTATCACCAACCCAATTTTTGACCGTAAATGAAAGTGAAACAAGAATCACAAAAGACATTTTGTATTATAATTTTATTTCATTAAATTATCTGAAAATGAAGAGAAACATTTCAATTTCATTGGTAAGACAATTTATACTTCTCTTACAAATGTAAAATTCCATATAACTTTCAATTTATGTGTCTTACACTTTAAACACTTTTTTTTTATATGTCATATTTCTATTTATTTAATAAATAATAATATAGTCATACAAAATATAAAATTTTTTAAAATATTTATAAAAATAACATTTATGTGTAACACATGTGTCTATAAATCGTATTAGTATGTATAAATTCAGCTTAATTATTTGTCAGCTTGATTTGTTTACGTGGCACAATATACTACCAAGTAACACTCCACTAAAATTTTTTTGAACAGTGCACTTAAATCTGGTTCGACGAACTTACACATTGTTAATGCTACGTAAAGATCAAACATTTATAACATTGATAACTAAAATAACCAATTCCGTTTTATTTAATTTGTGCAATTTTAACATATTTTTGCTTTCTGGGTGCATGACAGGAACAGCTCATTCATTGAAGTTCGGCAAAAAAAAAAATGATGATTGAAGATGATGATTTGACTGCAAAAAGGCCAGCACCAATAATAGACATATATGCACTGTATGAAAAATTAACAACTTGAACAAGTCTAATCGCCCTAGTCCATTGTATGAGGTTTATTAACTTGCCTCGAATAAGTGAGATTTGACTACAAATTATCAGTGGCATAAATGCGGTATTTGATTATTAATTGGCAACAATAATATATGGCAGGAAAATTAGCTGAATTTCATTTTCATGATGACAATTATGTTGCAACAATAATCTATTGAAAAAGTAATGCCAAGCCAAAAAAAGCCAACCAAAGTCTTGACATATTTTTTTTTGGGCAAAAAAAGTCTTGAAATTAATCCAGGCCAAAACAAACCAAGAAAAAAGAGGTTTGAAAGAAAAGAATGTAGGCAACTGGGTTCTATGAATAGAGCCAGTGAGTGAATGAGCGAGCCAGTGATGGATATAGTGAACGCGCTATGCCAAAATAGAAAAAGAAAAGAAAATGCATAGGGAAGTGGCGAAGATGGCAGGGCTTGACTGCAGGAGGGAGTGACAAGTGATGATGGGGTACTCTGCTCTCTGTCTGTCTGTGAGCTGGATATGTCCAATCCCATACAGAAATATCAAAAAAAAAAAGAAGAAGAGCTTCTTGTTTTTCAAATCAATTCGACACGTAACCCATATCAACCATTTTCTGGTATAAGTGATATTCATAGGTTTAAATATGTACTAATCGTGCTAGTGATATCGATATATTTTGGTGTAAGTACGGTTTTTGTAATGTTATCACTTTGATATTTTGATATCAGTAAAATGTTACTACCTATAGTTCAAATATTCTAGATAATCACACAAATATAAAGGCAAATTCACAAATACAATAATATTTAAAAAATTATCAAAAATGCCAACATGAAGAAATTTTTTTTAAAATATCACAGTTTGATCGCATATTGACCATGAGTCAAAAAATTAATTGCGTAGTGACCACACTTTTTTAACTAATGAAAATTAGTACAAACAGATAACAACACGAGTACAACAACAAAATGAGAATAAACTAAAAATAAATACAAAGAAATGAATTCAATACAAAACAAAATTTTAAAAAAAAATATTGTAACCTTTTTAGATATTATTTGAAAAAATTACAAGTACAAAACAAGTATATTCACAAATTAAATATTTACATGATGAGTACGAGTTATTTGAAGCGTGTTGATTGCACTAATAAAATACTTGCAAAAAATGAGTACAAAATAAAAATAAATCAAGTACAAACGAGAACAAAATAAGTACAATAAAAAAAATTAATTAATTTTTAGAACATAATATGTCTTCCTTCTAAATGTGACTGTAGTTAGAGAAACACTAATCAAAAAAATATTAGGGACTGGAAGTTTAATATTTTTTTTATTATTAGGTAAAATTACGAATACATTCACAAATAAATGTTTATATAATGAGTACGAATTATTCAAAATTTATTGATTATACCAACAAATTGCTTACGAAAAATGAGTACAAAATAAATACAAAATGAGTACAAACGGGAATGAAATGAGTACAGCCAAAAAACTTTAATTAATTTTAGAACATAACAGGTCTTCCTTACATCCGACTGCAACTAGAGAAAACCTAGCAGCCACCCCTATCAACACCCACTGTACACATCGCTTCTCTCTGCCATAGCTCCGAACAAAAACGTCATGGCCTCGAACGAACCTCTTTTTCGTCGTCATGATTGTATATCTCTACCTTCGTTTCATCTTCTCATCGCCTTTCCTGATGCCTGACTTCATGCCACCCCCTCATCCTCGCATTGTCTTTACCGTCCGCAACTTCGCGCACGCCTCGCATGGAGTAAGTCAACCTCATCCTTGCATTGTCTTTGTTGTCTCGCGGAGGAAGAATAGAAATCGCGACAAAGAAGGAATGATACAAAAGAGGGAGAGAGAAAAAAGAAACAAAGCATTTAGGTTTTCTTGATGGAGAGATGAGCGAGAGAGTAGAGAGACGAAAGAGAGAGAGGTCGAGAAGAGAGAAAGGATGAGAGAAACTGAGATTCAAGCTGAGAGGAGGAGAGACAAGAAACAAATTGAGAGGGAAATGAAGATAGAAAAGGAGAAAGAGCAAGTATAAATATTGGGGCATTTTAGAAATTATATTGCACTCTGTGATAAAAGAGTTATTTTTAAACATGCTAAATCAAAAGTGAATAGTTAATTATAAAAAATTACACTGAGTGTAATTTGCACAATCTTCTATATATGGTTTAACTAGTATATTTTATGTAGATTAATTAGAAACATATCCCATGAACAGTAATAAGCTAATCAACATGCTTAAAACAAAATCAAAATCTCCAAATTTTTGCAACCGAGTTTGAATTTGACGGGGATTGCTCCCCCTTGATGATTTGATGATTTTGATTAATATAAAGAAAATTCTCAGGTCAAAATAACAGAAGCCTAGGTTACTATAATAATAATTCTAATATTACCTTGAAATTTTAGGTAATTTAACTCCGGAAAGTTAAGGGTAACTTTATTTTCAAACCTGGTTAATGTGAAAGTCTATACTTGATTGGCTGTTCTCTCTTTTTTATACCTTACATTAATAGTAATTGGAAGATTAAACTTAATATTTATCAGCAGTATGATATAAAAAAGTAGAAATAGAAAAAGGTATAGGGACCCCATGGTACGTAATGGAAAGGACGCAGTAGAGCCCCCACGACGTCCCCGCAAGTGATTTGTAGCGCGCGACTACCGGGGGCGTTGAACCTCAACACCACCAGGGTCAGTGGGTCTAATTCCCACACAAACACACACAAATAACTGAGAGAGAAGTGAGTGAGTGGTACTGTATTTATGGCGGTGATTTAGCCGCCAGCTAGCTATACCTCGTTGCATAGATCCTATTTAGACTATTCGTAATCCACGGTTCTTGAAATCGTCTCACGAAACGTCTGTTTAGCTTTTTTATTGTTATTTTATTAAAGTTCTTAATTCTTAACCCCTCAGCTTTTTCATCCGTAACTCAGGGGCTACTTTAAGAGTTTCGCGGGACGTTTACTCAACTTTTCACTAAACACAATTTTATTTTAATCCCCAACTTTTAACTATTACTTCATTTAATACTTTATACTTCAAATTCATTTAAATAAAAATATTACATTAAAATAAAAAATACATTAAAATTAAAAATAAATTAAAATAAAAAATAGATTATAATAAAGTTCATAATTTTTTAAAATAAAATAATAATACATGAAAATAAAATTCGGTATTATTCTTCACGATTGTTCCATAGATACTCTACCAAATCCGCTCGGAGACGATAATGTTGCTCGCGATCACGAATATCGGTGAACCTTTGAATATACATTGCAAAGTCGGAATGACCTCCCTGTGCTGTAGGTCGTACAATTTACGACGTATTCAAATGTAGTCGCTCTCCCAATTTGAAGTGTAGAAATGAGAGAAAAAGATGTGTTTAGGAGGTATTTATAGAAAAATAAATAAAATTAACCGCTATGGATCAAAAGGATAATTTTTTGGCCATCAACGATAATATTACCGTTGGAGTAAATTTGACCGTTGGATCGTTTCAAATTTTGATTTTTTTTTAAAAAAGAAAATATATGTGTCAGGAGCAGAGTCAATGGGCCCCGCTCTTGACACTTGTAGACGGGCTACCGCAAGGGGATGCGATAACGCGTCACCTTACATCAGGACGGTAATCTCATTCGTAGCCTGGTTACAATCAGTCTTAGATTGTTGTTGGGTTACCAAACTGAAAAGTTCTACCTTGATGCCGATGTCCGCTAACTCCAATGGTAGAGTAGCCCCTTGTTGACGTTCAAGTCCGAAGTTCAAGACTTATGGCACCTGAGTGTGTGAGTATCTGGTCTCCTCCTGGTGAGTTGAGATAGTGACAAAAAAAAAAGGTTCTACCTTGATAAAAGTGCAACAAGCGGGGTTAATTTTAACCGACAGCAAGAATCATGTGAACAAAGAGCTGCCGTGTGTATTAATTAGCTATTTTGGTGGACCATCGACTCTGTAAATTCCTTGTTTGTGTGAACCATTCATCGACTTCTCTTCACTCTTCAGTACTACTGAGTGGTGGAAATTTAAGATATGCTTCATTACCTTTTTGTTGTTGGTCGACGTTAAGATAAAATTCCACATTGTACAGCCTAGCGGTCTATGTCAGTGCTGTATGCTTTTCATTTTGCTTCCAACTCCAGTCTTCTTGATGCCACTCCACTTTGTGTTGATAAGTGACATTAAGCTACTTTTTAACCAAAATTTGTTTATTGACCGCAGCACATTAAGTTAAACAAGAAAACATGAAAGATTATGAAAGATTGGACAATTTATCTCAAATTTTTGAACAGCCGCACAAGTTAAACACGCAACCTTGAAAAACTTCTAACTTCTCGTGATTGATTAAATTAGGATAGAAATTAGTTTTTTTGGTACAAAAAAGTAGTTGTAACTTGTTGGGATACATCTGCCAATTTTGAAAAGTTGTATTGATGGGTTTATGGAAGTAAAGGAACAAACTGATAAAATTTGTTCATAGTCCCAGTAACGTAATTTTAGACATATTTAGGTGAGTAGTCGTCATCATTCCATAAAATTAGGGCAGTAGTCATTGCGTACAATATGAAGTATGCCGGCGTGAAACGAGGGATGCGAATGAGCTATTGTCTTCTTCTATCTACATTTTTTTATTTTCGATCATTGTGATTTTATTATATATTTTAAATTTAATTTAATAATTTAAATTCAATTATTTAAGTTAAATTTTTTTAATATATTTTATTAAATTAACTGTAAAACGTCTAAACAATGTATTTATGGATTTTGAACCCATAAATTCGGGATTATGATCTTGTTTGATGGCGAAGACGAAGGGACGGAGAGTGTCCAAATTTACAGAGCCAATGGATGTGTACGGTTTAGAGGTATAAATATGTTTTTTAATTTGATTTCACTTTTTAGGCATTGAAGAACAGCAGGACAAAAAGAAGTAAAAGCATAGCAAACAAAAGTGGTAGTCATCTGATTCTGATTCACACCAAAAAATACTATTACATACAAAACCCACAACACTCTACACAATTAATCAACACCTAATACACACATCACTTCCTCCTGAACAAAGCATTAAACTTAAACAAACACCGCCTCCATTAATTAATTGATTAACTCCACGGTGTTTGCCAAGAAAGCAACAACACAAAACTCTCCACAGTGATCGCCTGCACAGGGGAAAGGACGACAATATGAATTAGTTCGTAGGAACGGCAGGGGAGAGATTGGCCTGGGAGAGCTGGTTCACGAGGGAGAGAATGCGGGCGTGGTAAGCACGCGCCTGATTCACCGCCTCCGCCTCCAGCTCACCGAGCTGAGAGCAGAGCCTCTCCTCGCCCTCCTCGGCGATTCGGAGCCTGTCCCATGTCTTCTGGAGCTCAATTCTCATCCTCTCCTCTCTCTCCCTGCTCTCCTTCAGCGCCTTCTCCAGCTCCTCGTTCCTCCTCCGCAGCTCCTCCTCTTCCTTCTTCGTCCTCATGTCTGCAGCGCCAGCTCCATCTTTCTTGGAAATCGCCATTTCTTTATTTGTTTGTTTGGATCGGATATTGAAGAGGCAGTAATGTAGTGGGTGCGTTTGTGGTGTGGTGTTGATTTTGATTGGGATTGGGATTTGGTTTGGTTGGCGGAGGAGGAGAGGGAGACTTTAAATAGAGATGGGAAGGGTGTCTAGATTCAATGAATCTGTTCGTAGTGAAGTAGTCCTCCACGAATTTGTGATTTCTGACGTACTTGCTTGATTTGTTATTTTATTTATTTATTTCAATTATTGTTGTAAAACATTTTTTTTGCCGAATAAAGAGAAATTACGGACAATCGGTAGGTGATGTATTTTTGCTGGACGTTACTATACAACCTTAAATCGGAAGGTATCTTCACCACTATGGAATGTTCCTATGAGACATAGCTGACACTTGCAGCTGATTTAGGCTCGTGCACGAGTGTGGTCATCATAGCACCTCACCGAAGACAAGCTGGTCGGACTTGAACAACCCAACTCTATGCGAAAGAAGACTCGAGGGACAATTGGGGCTACCTGAAATTTACCTCACTCTCAAATCTCGAACCCGCACTTGCAAACCGAGGTCAGTATACCCTGTCCGCGAGACCACCCCTCGGAGGTAGTTGTTGCAAAACATTTGTTCCTTAATTTTCTACAAACATCGTCATGACAAAAAAAAATATTAAAGTGAAGAATTTAAAGTATATTTGGAAGGAAGAAACACAGCATACTGATTACTGTGGCTCCCAAGCCACTGCTGTATATGGCGGTAAAATAAAATAAATAATCCCCAATATAAACAAAAACAAATCCAGAATATCAAACATTTGCTCTTCTCTTTGCAGTTTTGGCTGATCAATTGTGGATGCGGTGATGATTAAATAACTATAGAATTAATAAATAAATTATGATTTTTTGTTTATATATATAAATTAAATTTACATTAATTAAAAAGAAGAAGAAGAAGAAGAAGACGTGAACCTGGCTACCTAAAGCAGTTGCACTGTTGATTTCAACAAAAAAAAGCAGTTGGCACTGTTAAATCAAAACTTATTTTTGAATGATGAATAAATAATGTGGTATTATTAAAAGTTCAAAAATTAACGTTTGAGTCCTTAGGTTTGTCCTAGTCTACAGCTGTCCTTGTAGTTTGAATACCCTAGTAATTAGTCCCCAAAATATCGTTGCACAAAAGATTTTGTCCCTCAATATTCAACGAGACATTAGAAATATGATACATTTTATACTGCATTTGAATAAACTAATAATTGTTTTTGATAGAAAAAATGGGAGTGGGGGCGAACAGTCGTAGCAACCATTGTTGAGCGTGACTATACAGACTCCTCCCCGCGGCGGAATGTTCGATAGAGCCATCCATAGTTGAACCCGGTGAGGTGGCCGAGTTTTCTCACCGCAGCACTTGACTAGGGCCAGACATACCATAGGGCTATTTACCAAGTTCTAATGCTTGACCCGGGTTTAATGCCGTGAGATTATAAATCTCTAGTAAAGTCGCTCCCTCTTGAGCTCGAACTCATGCCAAGCCAACTCGGGATTGCTTCCATTTCAGTTTGGCTACCAGCTGGGGGTTGAATAAACTGATATTAACTCATATGAATTAACTGCATTTAATTAAACTGAGAAAGATAATTGATAGATAAGATTACCCATATTAATTAACTCATATATTTGTACTCTCTTTTATTCTCTCCACTGTGAGCTTGTTTGGGACTTCTTAACAGAGCTTGTTTACATGGAGAGCACGTTCCACAGATAGCATACAACATAGTGCAATGGTTGCAATAGCTCCTGTTGTCTCCTATCTCAATGTGCCACGTAGCCTATTAATATTATTTAATATGTTTTAAAGTTTGACAGTGAAAACTCAATGATATTCATTCAACAACTTTATTAGTCAACAACCTGTCTTGTTAGAGATAACGAAATACTTTTCAGTGCCGTCACGGATTCGACAGTGGAGCTAACGGAGATAACTGATCGAGTGAAGGTTGAGACACCAAGGAAGGAGAGAGAGTTAAGTAGGGGTGCATAAAAAACCATTTGAACTGAAAAATCGACCAAACTGAAAGTAAAATCGAAGAAAATTGAATGATTATGGATACAGAAAAAAGAAAATCAATAGCTTCGATTCAACTGCAATTTTAACCATTCAAAAACCAAACCGAACCAAATCTACCCTGCCTACACTAAAACACCGCTGTTTTTTATGTATACATCTAACCCTAAACAAACCCCCCCTCCCTCATTTTGTCTGCCGCCTCTTCTTTACTGACTCTTTCTGTCTCGACTTTCATTTCCTCTTTGGCTCTTTCAATTCTTCACATCCGCTCTCCTCTCTCTCGCCATCTTTCACTTCTCCGTCGCCGCTTCTTCGCTCTGTCTTCTTTCTCCCTTGACTTTTCTCATCCAAACCCTCAAAACTCTCCATTTCTCTTTCAATTCTTCTCCTCTGCTCGCCTCTCTCTCGCTGTCTTTCACTTCCTCTCTGAAGACTTCCTTCAGGTAATCTTCTTCTATATGTCATATAATGTTTGTTTTTTTTTTTATGTTTTCGTAGGTTTATGTTTTCGTAGATGATGATTTTTGAAGATGAAAGCCTTATTTTGATGACTTTTAGAGCTGCTGGATTTCTAGAAGAATTTTGTTGAATCTGCACTGGATTTATTGAAGAAATTTGTTGATTTTGTTGAATTTGAAAACCTAATTTTGTTGAATGTGTATTGTTTTTGTAGTTGAGTATGCATTGTTTTTGGGATTGTTTGATTAGATGTTGATTTTGGGTTGATGTAATTCTGTTGTCTTTGTTTATATAATGTTAAATTATGAAATATAGGCTTTGTTTGGTATGGGGGAATTGGGTAGGGGGACATAAGTTACTGGGTAAGATATTCCTAGCTGTGTTTGGTTTCCATATTTGATCAACTTCCCGAGTTTTTGGGGTACTTTACTTCCCGTCCGTACGGGAAGGAAAATCACAGGGGGAGTGTGAAGTTTTTCCTTCCCGAGTGATGAAATGACTCTCTCACCCTCTCTTTTTGTTTCTTCCCACCCTCTCTTCCATGTATTTTTATTTTCGCGCGAATTTGCAGTGCTTCTCCGTGCGAAGAACAGTCTCTATTTCGCTCTCACGCCGCTCTGTCACTGTTGCTCAGGCCGTGTCACTGTTCGCCAAGCTTGATCACCGTCCAGTCTCTCTCTCTCTCTGTCCAATATGTGTATTTATTTGATAAAGTGATTATATTTACAGAAATGAGCACGAACAAGGATGAGAAAGGCAAATTGAATATGGTGATGAAAACAGAGGAAACAGAATTGAATAGGTTGGAGAATCAAGTTGACAATGGAGGAGGAGGAGAGTGGGAGTATTAGCGTTTGGTTAGAAAAATTTGTTATATGATTCGTTGGCATTATATGGTTGATAAAACTGCAAAGAAACAGAGCATCTTAAACTAACTATTCAATTTATTATGGTTATTGTTAATTTTTCTGGAGATTTTTTCTAGTTAAGAACTCATTTGGTTAATGAAATTTTATGTCAGCTTTCATCCTCTTTTTTCTATTTTGTCATGTTTGGTGATTTTCTCTTATTTGAATGTATTTTCTGAATGTAGCTCATATTGCATATCTTAAAAAAACATTGTTCTTGGTGTTTCCAGATGTGAGGAATCATCTAACAAAAATTGTTCAAGGGCATTATAGTCTTTAAATAATAAAAAAATTCACATTATTATCACAATTATCAGGAATTATATTTCTATGCCAAACACATAAAAATCAAACGTCCTCACTAATTAACTTTCCGGTAATATATTTCCCCAGTAACTAATTTTCCGAGAATTTCTATAACTATACCAAACGAAACCATGTTTTCATATTGGTTGTTATAGATTTTTCTAGTTGTGGAAAAAGAAAACAGGTTTTATTTGATCCTTTAAACCGATCAACCGACTGAACCAAATTGACCAGTTAATTTAACCAAGCGGTTTAACTGTGGATGATACAATACAAAAACTGAAACCGTTCGGTTCGGTTGACAGTTCGAACTGAATCGACCTATGTGCACCCTTATAGTTAAGATCACGAAGAGAGCTGAGATTCTTGAGAATCAAATGTAAAGGTTGTAAAGTGTTTATTAAAAAAGAGGGCTATAATTGGCATTTTTGTTACCATTGTTAATAAAAAGGGACAATAACAAAAACAAAACCGCACTCTATTAAAAATTATGACTTAATGGGCGACGTGGCATATCATGATATATAGTAGGTAACGGGAGCTGCTGCAATCTCTTGGTTGCAACAAAATTTTGTTCATATGATATTGTGTATTAAAAAATAGAGATAAGTCACGTGTATTTCAGACTAATATATATTTTATTTGTGTTATAATAATAAATATTAATTATTTTGTACGAGAATTGATAAATGATAGTCTTTGTATTTAAATTGGTTTAATTTTATAAATTTTTTATTTATGCCCTTTGAGTAAAGGTGTTTGTAGTTAATAAATTGGTTGAAAAAAGAGATTATATAAGAATAGTATTGTAATTTTATTAATTATAAATGTAATAAAATAAGAAAGTGTGTCTATTATTATTATGGATGAAGGCAGTATTTACCAAACAAGTTTTAATTTTTTTTTGTCTCTCTCAAATCTAAAAATATCAGAAAAACACAACAAGAAAAACTTTCATTTCCGCCGCTACCAAAACAACCACCACTAACATTGTCATTCCTACATTTTTTGCTTTTCTTTTGACAAAATAAAATTTCATTAATCATCAATATAGTCAAATAAAGACTTCAAGTAGAAAAATTTGATATAAAATTAGTTCTTCTAACTAAAGCAAAATGAATTGCATATCATATTTATTCAAACTGCGACCATAATATAATGGAACAATGTTACAAATTATCTTTTTTACAACCCTAAAACGCAACAGTGCAGAAAAACAAACTAAATCATAACAAAACACAAACTTCCAACAAGAATACATAGACCTACACTTTCTTACAATAATATAAACAATCTAAAACAAAATAAATAATTAAAAGATCAACTCAAAGTATGTGAACACACACACAAGCAAGCAACGACACTGATGTTATGAGGAGGCTACAACTGACAAAAGACGTCGATAACATAAATGTTAACTCAACCCTAGATGAAGGAAGACAATAATGGAAGTCGTGACAACAACGACAAGGAGGGGGCTATCTTTTCAAATACAAATCAAGAGATGCGATCTCTATTGATTAGATCTTTGTTTATTGAAAAACCTAAAGAAAAAAATGAGGAAAAGAAGGGCGGTGCCATTGAATGAAGGTTTCTATCAGCGACACCCAAGAGAATGCGCCTGTTGTTGAGATAACTCTTCAAATCCCGTATCAATTAGGAGAGAGATTTCTAAAGAAGTGAATCTCACATTGGTTAGGAATGAGTTTGGAAAAATTACTGTCCTACATCGCTTAGGTGTGAAGTTCGGAAGGAGTCTCTCCCCTATAAATAGGTCTTGGGTCCAAATTGTTATGTACCACAAAATCCTAAGCTAGTTAACTAGATGTGTAACTTGGGTTTGAGTTTGTGAGAGTAAGAGGGTTTTAATAATTTTGTTCTTTCAAATATTGTAATATTATTTTAGTAGAGTTCGTAGGTTTATTGAGGGATCAGACCACGTTAAAAATTTATTGTGTTCTCTTCTCTTTTTTCTCTATTATTTATTTTCTTGTGTGAGCTTATTTGTGTGTTTGGGCCCAACAAGTGGTATCAGAGAGCAAGTCTCATTCCAGGGAGGAGAATAGAGGAAGAGGAGAAGCAGAGCTGCAGAGAATATATCGACTACGATGAAGAAGACAAAGATTGCAAAGATAGTTCAGTTTTATAAAACTGTTGAGATATGTGGGGATTTGGGTAGATAGAGGATTTGTTGGGATAACTCCCCAAATCTCACATTAGTTAGGAGTGGTTTTAGAAAAAATATTTCTCTCACATTGTTTAAGTGTAAGATGAACAAGGAGTCTTTCTCCTATAAATAGGTCTTGAGCTCAAGTTATTAGGTACCACAAATCCTAGGCTAGTTAACTAGATGTGTAATTTGGGGCTTGTGTTTGCCTGTCTGGGAGGGTTTTTACAATTTTATCCGTTTACAAATTGTAATACTTATTTTAGTGGAGATCGTGGACGTAGGTCTATTGAGAGACCGAACCACGCAAAAAAATTTCTCTTGTTCTCTTCTTTTTTCTCTATTATTTATTTTCTTGTATGGGTTTGTTTGTGTATTTGGGCCCCAACACTTACTATGTTTTACCCTTTTCGTCTCATAAAGATATGTTACAATATTTTTTTCACACAGATTAAGAAAAATTAATTGGGTTAGTTAAAAGCATTAATTTTTTTAAAACAATTCCTAATATACCTTCCACATTATCTTACCAATTTAAAAATTCTATGTAATGTATATTAAATAAGGGTAATTTGGTCTGATCTTTTATAACCACTAATCTAAAAAATAGAAATAAGCTTATATATTGAGACAAATAAAAAAAGAAAATGTGGTTTATCTTTATGGGACGGGGGAGTATATATTTTCTGTTTTTCTCAAAAAAAAAAGAAACTAGAAATCAATATATATATATATATATATATATATATATAATAGCTAGGAAGTTTTCCCAAGCTATTGACAAGTAGCTATTTATTTATTTGTCACTTGTCTTTTACTTAATTAATACATTATAATCCTCTAATTGTATTAAGAAAAAATAACAATACACTTAAATATTTTGAAAATTTTATGAAAAAGAAGACTAAATGTGTTTTATTACGATTATAGTAGTCTATTTTGATAGTGTTTTAAGACAAAAGGGATTCAATACTTTTTTTTTTTGAGAAATTATCCTAAGGAGAGTGCTTATACAGGAAAAAAAGACTTCAAACTCATTTAAATTTACTTAATAATAAAATATAAAGATTTTATTGCTAAAGTTACTATTCAAGATTTACTTAGTAAAGAAAATATTAAGATGCTACTTAAATTATGCTACACAATATATTTCTAAAATGATTTAACATAAATATGAAAAAATAATATTTTAATTTTTTAACATGCTAAATAAAATTAAAATAAATTAATTTTATTTTAGTTGTTAATTTTATAAAAATAAGTCCAATTAAATAAAAAAAATTATATGTTCGTGTGCAGCACGAGTATTGCACTAAGGAGGGTCGGGAGTTTTCCAAGCTTTCAAGTGGTTTCATAGTTGATTGATACGTGTCTTTTTTGTTATTACTCTTTAAAATGAATTTATTTTTCTTATTATTATTCATTTAAAAAGAGTTGAATATACTATTATATTAGCATATTTTACACAAAAAGAAATATATTGGCATATTTTAAAAATATATAGTGAGTTTTTTTTATTTTTTAACAAACATCTGCTTAATTAATTGAAAAATTATATTCTAATAGTTTAAAATCAATTAATTTCTTTATGCCTATCTATCAAAAAATTGGTTACTATATCATATAAGAAATATATTCTTTCCACTTAATTTTGTTAAAACTTCCGTTTTAAAATGAAAGTGTATCATCTTCAATTATGATAAATTTAAGTAAGTACTAATGATAAGAAAAATTAGTTTAGATTTCAGATGAGGCATAAAAAGATACAATAAAAACTTAGAATAAAAAATCTAATAGGAGTAAAATTTTAAATTAAAATCTAATACGAGAAGAGAGATTGAATTACAAGTTTCTAAAAAGTATTAAATAACTTTAAACATTTTTTAGTTTGATAGGTAAAACTTTTATAATATACTCAACAATAAATAAAATATATAAAATATTATTATTTTACTATTAATTTAAAAATATTTTAATGAAAAACATAATTCATATTGCATAGTACGAAAAATTATGATATGCAATATATCTATATTACCAATGTTATTTAATATAAGATAAGACAATAAAAATTTTATTATAAATTTTCATATTGTACGAAATAAAATCAAAGTATATTAATTTTTATTTTAATCTTTTATTTTATTAATAATATTTAATTAAAAAATTAATAAGCACCGTATGTAGCACGAGTATTACTCTAGTTATAGGGGAAAAGGACAGTTTTGGCAATTCATTAAACACAACCTATGGTATTAATTTCCTATAGAACTTTTTTATTGGGAGAGTTGTTTTTCAATCCTTACTCCCGTTCATAAAAAAAAAAAAGCTACTCCATTTGCATATAAATTAAGATTAGTTAATATTTTCTATTATAAAAATGAGATATTATATTTATGGAAAAAATTGCTTAATTTATGTTTGATAGTTTTTTATACGTTAATGTTTTCCTCGTAAATTTCAATGTTAATGATAAATTCTTTGCAAGAAAAACAAATAGATCTTATGTTTTTTTTCCCTTTGGATAGCATAAGTCGGTATTCTTCAAGGGAAATTGTGAATAAAGTAGCCTGTGAAGGGTACATGCCGAAAGGAGAGATCGAAGATGAAATTCCGTTGTAAATAACTATGGAATTTGACAATGATTAAATGACAAAAGAAAGGAGTTGTAAAAGCCAGTAGTGATCCCAACTGCTGTGTAAGTTGCGAGGACAAAATACAATTTTGCCTGTAATTGGTGAAATATAAAAGAATATGCATTGTATTTTAGAATTAATTAATTACTACAAACAATCCTGGCGTGTATGAGATAGTGTAGATTTCTGTTGGTTTAAGTAAGATTGTGGGTTCAAACTATTTGTGTATACAACTGTTTAAAATATAATGTCAAAATTTTATCTTAAAAATGACCATCTTAGCTCAAAGAAGGATTAATCTGAATGTGATAAATGACTTAAAAATACTGTCCGTAATTGAAATCCGACTAAAATACGGTGTGATCTAGAAAGAAAAAAAAATACTACAAATGAAAGAAACAAAGATGGAGTGCATGGGGCATAGAAGTGGGGGAGTTGTCAGTACCCGACAGCAGGAATTTTGTCAACAAGACAACTATTGGCATTATTAATTGTCTATTGAGCCTCATCTCCGCTTCCATCCCATCTTCCTTGTTCAGTGGTGGAAAATTTTAGATGAGACTTGTCATTTAATATCTACGCCAACATCTATCCCATCGCTCTATGCTCCTTGTGCTCATCACTTTAGTCCTTCCTTATGCTCACCACTTTAGTTGCTCATAATTCTTTTTGTAGAACTTAGAAGTGTACTTTAATTATTACACTACTTTGCTATATGCCTCTATATCTTTTTTTTTTTCATACAGGAAAATTCATTGATGATAAATAGAAAGATTACAATAGTATATGCTAAAAAATAGTAGGGATAAATAGGGGAAATCACGGATTTATAGCAAATTAAACTGTCAAATTTAAAATCTGTTGCCACTAGTTTCTAACTATTAAAAATTCTATAAAAAGATAAATACATATTAAAAATACTATTTTTTTGCAAATTTTTGTGAGAAATTGATATATCGAGATAAATTGAGTTTTTTCTCTTTTTTTTTTTTTAAAAAAAATCTGATTTTTCTAAGAAGTGTACAATAGTGTACACAAGTATACAAGGCGGTCACAATTTTTTTTATAGAAAAATTGATTTAAAGAATTTTAATTGGTGTGCACAAATATACGCAGTTGTATATTTGTGCACACTAGTGTATAAAGTATTTTTTTTTTATTAAGTTGATTTATCGTGTACACTAGTATGCACATGTCTACATGCGCATACATTTTTTTATGTACACAAGTATACATGTGTATAGGTGTATACAACTTTTGTTAAAACAAATTTTATGGATCTTCCAATTAAATCCGAGTAATTGTAAATTTTTAGGGACTAATTTGTTAATGTTATCAAACCTAAGGGACTAAAAGGATAATTTAACATTAAAATAGATCTGACTTCTTATTCCTCCCATGCCTAAGGTTTCGAAATTCTAGCCGCCGCCACCTCCCTCCATCTGGCCTTGTTCGTGGCATAGCGTTTCCGTAAATGCCGCTTGACTTTTTGTCGTTGTTGGCCCCTCTCTCCGTCTGGTCTGTTAGTTTATTATTGATGGTAACCATATACTCCCTTGTATATAAATACTCCAGCATAGTTAATGAAAAATAACCTTCATTTCCCCCTTCCACACAGCTCTTGCTTCCTCTGTCTCCTGTGCTCTTCTCTAATTTTAAGAGTCCTCAAGTATTTCTTCTCGATTCTGCAAAAAGAAAACGAGAGAGATTTTTCCTAAATCATTCATTAGATACTCAAATCAATTCATAGTGGATACTTAAGTCGGTAACTTACTCGAAAAATTACACATAATAACTGTAGAGGGTAGAGGACTAAATCAAAACTTTACACATATTTATTGTATCTGCTTGTCTTATAGTTTTGGTTTTATGTTTACTTTAATATATCTTCCCTTTGCCCACCTTATTTCTCTATAAGAGTGACATTCACAAATCAACAAAAATTACTATTACAATTGTAGTTGTCAAATTAATTTATTTCCTTACTTTATTTACCACTCCACTCAATTTGCTAAAATTAAAATAGCTGATGAATTACATGAATGATTCATCATCTCACAAGTGATTAAAAAATTATAATGATCAATTGATTATTTGGATATTTTGGCATTATGAATTCTTTATTGAATCATGATGATGAGGTCGGTCATCATACAATAACTTTGTTGACAAATGGCAATTTGTTAGTTTGAGATTGTCGGTAGAAAAACTTGATAAAGAAAAGGAGTGGGAAGAAATATCTGTGGACATGGAAGTGATAGTTGGTTTCATGCGGCCCCGGCTAACAACGTGGGCAAATAAATATATCCAGCTATCCAAGGGCCACCTTGAAAAGGAAACATGTTATTCCCTTACAGAAATTTATGCTGAAAAGGTAGTGTTGGAGTTTTATAGAGCCAATGGAAGCGATACAAACTTAAAATTGCTATTGAAGGAGAGGACGACAAAACAAAGTAAAAGTGTAAACCATTGGAAGCAAATCTGGGACCTATTACTACAAAAATCTACTTACAAACAATTGGCCAGCCCCTCAACTTTTCACCTACTATCCTCGATGAAGTTCAGGTGGCTGGTTATGGCCTATGGGTTTGGTTCCAAAACAGACACCACTTTGATTACTATTTTTTTTTCCTGGTCAGACTAAGACACCCACCTTCAATTATTAACTCCAGCAGTGTGTCTAGATTCAATGTATCTAGTTATAATTAGCTTAAGGATCCCAATTATTGGTATTTGTGATTGTGTATCTGCTTGTTCTCAATTATTTTGTTTTTTTTAATTGCTTCATATAATTTATTTAGTTTAATATGGCATTATGAGCTAACAGCATCTCCAATGATATTTTTTTAATTTTTGGGAGTATTTTTAATAAAAATAAGTAATAAATTTAATTTTGTAGATTCAAAATAAAATTTTTCTCTAATGATAATCTTTAATTCTACTTTTTATTTTGTTAACTCTTACAAAACATAAATGCATAAATAGTTCAAAGAAAAAGACTATTGGAGAGAGTATGATGAATAAATAAAACAAAATAAAAAATATATATATGAGAATTATAAACTTCATTAATGACAAACAAATAAGAGTAAATTTGACTTTTTAAAAATAAGTAGTTAAATATACTATTTATTTTATATTTAGAGATAATAAGTGAAATAAAGAGTGTATTGAAATTTATTTTTTAAGAATATTTTTTTATAATAAAAAATATTTTAAATTCAGAGAAAGCATTGGAGGTGTTTGCTAGTGTAGTTTGTGTGTATGAGAAGAGATTTGTCCCACATTGGATAAAAAGAGAGTTCAATATTTGTTTAAATGTTGGTGGATATTCACAAATCAAATTGGGTATTGAAGAAAAAATGAGTTGGACCCTAATAATATATTTAAAGTCAAGGATGGATACTTGGACATCAATGAAAATAGAAGTCAAACCCAATCTGAATTTATATTTTTGTAGTTATTTTGTTAGTCCCTGTTTTTTGAAATTATTTTCGGTTACGCCCAAAAGATGTGTCTCTTCAATATAACAATTCATTCTAAACGGTTTTCAATGTGGTCTTTCATCTTCTATAAATAAGATGTTTTCAACAGAAGTGATTAATGTCTGTAAACATTTTTCACTTGGACTCTGAGTAATCTTAAAAGTGATTTACAGAAATTCCATTTGCAGTTTTTCTAGTGAGGGCAAATAAATTAAAGACAGTGTTCTACACGCATCAAGTATTAAGTTATTTTCCTTGCCATACCACTTTTGATAACGATGTCATAATACCGTCTCATTTTCTTGCTTTAATCTTATGTGTATTGCAACACCCGCACACTTGTTTTCTCCGACATTACGATGATAGTGTCACTGGCACTTATCTTTCTTCTGGCTCCTTTTGAGGATGAAAAAAATATCAATTACTGGAGTAAAATTTTTGGGGTAATTGCGTAAGGTTCCTGAGGTTTGTTAATATCTCAAATTCAATCCTCGCCTATCGGGAAAGCTCTAACTTAGTTCCTAACAAACTTTGTCGATAGAAAAATTTGGCGTGGCACAGGACCTACTTGTTCTCCATTTTTTTATTAGAACTCGGAAAAACAATGTCGCCCTTTGGTGGGTTTGAATTTGTGGATTGCGCGAGCGTGCCAAGGAATTAAGGTGTTCCTAAACCAAAAGAATACAAATTGCGCGATCTCGACTTCTTATTAAAACGATTGAGAACAAGCAAATGGAAGAAATCGTTATGATAGGTCTCTTGCCTCTTTAGCAACAATAACAAGAACACAATGATGAAATGAATTTTTTTATCGAAAATAAAGATTGAGTACAAAAACTTAAGAGGAAAATTGTAATGGGGAACAAAAGATAATTAAAGTTGAATAACAAATAGAGAAAAAAGATAAATTAACTCATTGGGGTGTTGTGTTGTTGTTGTGTTAGAGAGGGGTCCTTGCATCTATTTATACTATTTTGATTGTTTGGTCACAAAGAGTTATGTTTGAATTCCATCAAATCCTCTTGCAAATTATTTTTCCACGTCCAGATTTGTAGTAAGTGGACTTGGCTTCCCAAGGTAATATTTACGGATTTTCCATCCGTCATTTTCTTTACTGCTGTGAATTTCTTTTGGTTCCCAAGTCAATATTTATAGATTTGTCATCCCCTTTAAAGACTTAATTTCTGTTGAAATTTGTTTCCTTCTTGTAGATTAATTCATCCTTTTACAATTTTAATCTGTAATGATTTGATTCCTTCTTTCCTTTTTGATTTTCTTTTCGTTCTTTTTTTGCAATAATTGCTAAATTATGGCGGAAACACTACTAATATGACAAATTTTAAGGGCAAAAACATCCTTATCTTTTCTCATTCCTTTCTCTATCTCGGTCCCTAGTCCCTACCACATCACCTCTCTCTTTCCTCACACAGACCACTCCACCACCCTGCTCCATCCCTTTCCGCCAGCAAGCCCTTCAACCAATAAAAAAAATGCAACTTAATTGATGAAACCTACTTGATTGTAAAAACCATATCCAGAACTTTGGTTAACTTACGAAACAACATTGGTTAAAGTTTATTTGGTGCTTTTACCATTATTATTTTGGCTATTTGATATCAAAGCTAAAATTGCGTTGACATGATAAAATTATGTCTTAGATTCAATTTTAGTTTTTAAGTATCTGAAATTACTCAAAAGTGTGAGTTGGTCTCGCAATATTATCTAAAAGTGCAGTTAAAAGAAAAGAGCTCTAATTTGTACCTTTTTCCCATGCAAAAAATTAAAGAACCACTCGCCACATAGTTTTTACGTTCATTAAACTAATTTTATCTAAAACATCTCTACATTTTTATTATATAATTTCCTTTCACTTAATACATCTTAAAGAAAGACTTCGCTTAAAAATCGTATGTTGAAATTATAAAGATAGTCAATACAAAAAAAAAAAGCTATAGGTGAAATTCATTACCATTTAACTGCCTTCGGCGAATCAAGATGCGAATATCCTAATATTCGGAGAACTGTATTTGAATAGCATCATTGTCAGTGGTCAATTACAGGGCAGAGTTGCATAATTTGCTATATATCGCATCTCTTACTTTTTCTTCTTATCAATTCATTTGGAGTTGCTTGGATTTTGATTCGATGGGTGAGGTGAGGTGAGGTGAGGGTCGGACTTCACGTTTTATCCATTTGATGATGTCCCTTCCGAAAGCAAACTTCTTCATCTTTTCAACTGTTTGCTCAAATTGAAGTTGATGAATGAATAATTCACGTTTCTAATTGATGCCTTTTTTGATATAATTACCAGAGTCAGCTTTGTAATATGAGCGACAAATGTACCAGCTCTCTGTTTTAAAATTTTAAGGGACAAAAGAAGATAATTATTAATTATGATTACCTCATGTGAGGTAGTCCAACAGAAGATGAAGCAATATTCCGTGACAAATTCGGATTTGAGACCTACCAATGTCTCTTCGGATGGCTCTGAATATCTCTTTGAGTATATTCCTCCGCGGACTCTCAGCAGATATCGTGGTGAATACCCCTCGACTATCACCGAGTAAGCAACATTTCATGGAGGGGAGTTAGTACTTGCATAATAGCCCCGACTCCCCTTTTGCTTACAAAAAAAATATTAATTATGATTTAAGATATAATACGATCAGAACAATTATTAAGTTTATTGTTGAGAGTTCAGTTTAGAACAAAAAAAAAATAGAATAGCTTGCTTAAAATTTTGTTTAATTCTCTCAGATATCTAAGTTCTCAATTATTAAATAAATAATCCTATCCTATCACAATGACAAAAAGAAATACAAGTGCTGATAAAATTCTATGAGTCTCATTTATTTATCTTTAAATTAAAATATCTATTTTTCATGTTTTGAATTTCTTTTTCACGGAACAATTTTTCTTTCATGCTAATATTTTTATAAATAATTTTTTATTTGTACAAGCCTTTATTCATCTCTAATGAGAATCAAATTCTCTAATCGATAATACTAAATATGACTCTAGTATAAATAAATTATTGTTGTTCTATGCTAATACTATTGCTATTTAAATTAAATTGCCGTCAATTTGAAATGCTAGTTCATGTGCTGGTTTTATTTTATAATAGTATAATGCGTTCAATTTTTGTATTATACAAAGTACTTCACACATATACCGTCAATGCTCAATTTAATAAAAACAATTTAATAAAAATAAAAATTATAGGCAGTGACAAAGTCAAAAAGTGAACGCAAATGCCCATCTTATCCTTTTATTTTTCTTCTCTCTCTAGAGGCTTGATGGTATTAGAGTTTTTCTTCCTCTTTTTGTCGGCATGTGCCGAAATGTGAGCGTCCTATTGTTGCCCGTTTTGCGCCTATCTTGTACATATTGGGCTGCTTTGAGGGCGTTTCTGTCAGTGTCGTGTTTACTTCTCTTTTTGAGGGAGAGGTCGATGGTTACCTTCAGATCGAGGTTCAGTTCGTTTCTTTCGGGCTGTTGCAGAGGCGGCTAGAGTAGTCAGATAGGTGAGTTCGGAGCTTGCTACGGCGGTGTTGCTTCAACATTCTTCTTTGTCGGCTTGCACTAGGTTTGATTGGGTTCATTGGTATTTTGTGGGTTGCAGCCAACAGTCCTCTAGTGTGGGAGAAGAGAAGGTTCCACCATGGTTTTGCAAGTTCTTTTTCCAAACAACCCAACTCTAGGCGCATGAGAAGAATAACTGCTCTATAGTTTCTGGGTCCAGCCCACACAAAATATATCATATCTATCATCATCAACCATACCCCCATTGTAAAAGTCTCTTTCTTGTAGCCAATTTTTTATTAATAGCAAGCTATGTGATGAAACTATGCTTAGGAATGTGGTTTTCCCCCAAAGTAGTTTATTCCGAGAGACTATTAGAACCAACATTCATTTTCAACTATGCACTCTTAACAGAAAATGTGCATGAAGAGGAAACCCCTATGATATTGTATCAGGTTTGTTTCATTTACTAAAATCTACAATACAATGTCCTAGATAGTTGCTGTAATTTCATTGTAGGGATCAAGTAAACACCACCTTCTTCACCTCCATGCATCACGAATCTTTGCACACCTTGGAACATCGGAATCAACAATATTAATTTCCGGAAATAAGTCTAGTGGAGATCTTCCATTCACCCGTGGATCACTCTAGAAATTAAACTCTTTTTCATTACCTACCATATATGATGATATAACAGATCATAGGCTTCACTTCAGTTCTTAATTTAACAAATTTCTCCATGACCGACTACAATTGGGGGCTTTGTAATCCCCAACAAGATTAGCTTTCTTTGTAGTAATATAGTTTTTGCAGCTCCTTGTTTGAGCTGTCAAATTTTTTTTTTGGCTTCTTGCCCTTCTCTTGGGTTGTAAATAAATATTTTATTTATTTATTTTTATTAATAAATTTAAACTCATAAATATAAAGAGGTCGTAAAAGATGTATTAATTTAATTAATATTTTTTTATTACGGTTATTGATTCTTGAATTTTATATTTTTATTAAAAAAATTATAATTAAATTTAAAATGTAATTTTTAACTGTACCAAATAAGATTGAGAATAGTATAAGAGAACTAAAACTTAAAGAAAAAAATTATATAGTGAAATTATTTATTGACTAAAAGAAAAACAAGCAAAGAAATAGGGTGGAAATTAAAAATAGTTTGTATAAGTATCTAAAACTCAAAACACACCTTAAGCCTGGCACATGCCACATTACGGAATCCGTAAGCCTCCCTAGGATCAGAATGTGGCGTATGATCATATGACATCCATAAGCCCTCACATGCTCACTTGCACTCACAATATATATAATAATATAGATTAAATAATTTTTTTGTCTTGGTAGATAATCACAAACCCACCGAAGTATATATATGTGTGTTCATTCTTTCTTGCACAGAAAACAGCCCCTCTAAGTCCCATAATCTCCGTCAGAAAATCCCTTCCACAAACAAGCCATCTCTTGTAGTCACTTAAACAAGACTCAAACACGGTAAGGATTATCTACATCTATATCTATATAATATATAAAAACTTAATATACTTTCATAATAATCTGATATTTAGTAAGTTATTATTTTGATATTTTAATTATATGACATGTAGCAATTCTTGTTTTATTTAATACGTTGGTCAATCTTCACTTTCTTTATTAAAAAAATAAACTAATATGAAAATAAATATTATGAGAACTTCGGTGTTAATTTTTATATTTTTTAATTTGAAACGAATTTTATTATAGTCTTAAATATTTATAAAAAATAAAAATAGAGTCATATATCCGAGTACAACGTTCGAGAAGGGGGTAAAATTAGTAATATATAAAATCAGGGCATGGGTTGGGGTTTTTAGCCTATAGGGCTAGGCCAAAAATCTAGCCCGCATCAATTTTCAAGTCGGGCTTGTGTTTGCCTGTTGGAATTCGTAACTAAAATATGACATTTATACAAGGATAACACAACGAAAATAACAATAATTTTATCCTAGAATTTCACCAAGGATCCATGCATATCGACATAAACGATCAGGATTAACATATTTTAACTTAAAATCCAATGCTTGTGAGTATGTGGCCGAATGGTTATTGGTGTAGTTTTTAGTATAACAAAACCAAATCTCCTCTCCCTCACGTTGCATTTGCGCAAACGTGTCTAAAGGTATCCACACGAACGAGCTTGCTTGAATCGGTAGTGTGTACTAGCACTAAAAATCTCTATTCAAGTCTCAAAAATATTCTCTCTTTAATTGTGACAATCACAAATTCGGCATATCTATAGAAAACATGTAAAAATTTGGCCCTCCTATTTATAATAGCATGGAAAACCATAGTTTAAGTGTACTAGGCTCCTCTTACTTGTCCTACAAGCATATGAACTCCTTACTTGGGTAGGAGTTCTAATTAACATGCACTATTTTAATAAGATTTAGTCAACCTTTGACCCAGTCAATATTAATGCGTGTGTGCCGAATTTTTATGGGCTTAATTAATATTATTGGGCTTTTAATTACATAGCACATTATCATTAAATAAATCACTCTAAGATTAAAATACATGGACCGAATTTAGTATGCCACATATATTAATATGCCCAACATGCTTAATCTTAATAATTAGTGATTTATATAAAAAAACTCATTACATTAATGGATTATATCTTATATCATATTTAAGACATAAATCATAAAAATCCTAAATTGTTAATAATTAACCAAATTAACCATATTAATAATTTAGGCTAGAAATGACAATCCAAGAGAAGGTGAATTGGATTTTTGACTTTTGGAACTTGATTAAAAACGTTTTTTCAATTATCAAAATATTCAAAATAAGCAAAAGCAAAATAAGAACAATTTATCCAATTCACACAAACAATAAATAATGTAAAGAGAGAAGGGATAGAGAAATCAAATCCGTGATGTATAGTGGTTCAGCCCTCTTAGCTTACGTCCACTCCTCAAGCTTTCCCTTGAGAATTTGAATCCACTATAGCTCTTGCTTCAAAGGGTGCAATATTAAACCTCTACAAACTCTTGCTTCAAAGGTGCAAGATTAAACCAATACAAACTCTTGCTTCAAATGTGCAAGATTAAACCACTAACAATACAACCCTTATTTTCTAAATAAACAAGAAAACTTTTCCTCTCTCAAATACAATGATTTTCTCAATAAGGAAGAACGAAATTAATAATTAACACTCTCAAGCAACAATGAATTTGCAAGTGTAAAACCCTTTTGAGAAGTGTATGAATTATTTGCAAAATTGAGCACAAGAAAGCTTGATGTTGTTGTAAGATGTTTACCAATGGTTAAAAACTTATTCTCTGATGAGTCTTGAGGCTATTTATAGATTTCCAAGTGAATATGGCCAGTGGAGGATTGAAAGTAGCCGTTGTGAGATAGAGCAACCCTGTTTTTGATGTTTTGACATAGTATATAATTCGGGTAAGTGTTTCTCTAACTTGAGTTATCCGTTAAGAGCATTATGACTGTAAAATCAATAACTCGAGTTATCCATTATACTAAATCGAGTTATTGATGAATATGACCGTTGGGATCATTGACCTCCGACATTTGAACTCTGATTTTGTCAGTCCTAAGTATAATCATTATGCCTTCAGTGATAACTCGAGTTAGTCTACCTGTAACTCGATTTATTCTTCATCTTCATGTTTCCTGTTGAGTTACTCAAGTTATGAACCATGATACTCGAGTTGAATTTGTGCCTCTAATACGCTGAGTAACTCGAGTTATTGATAAATTTAACTCGACTTATTTTCTAGTTGGACAACTCGCGTTTTGCATAAATTTACTAGGGTAGAGGAGTTTGATCGTGCCTGTGATATGCATCTTACTCGAGTTAACTATTCTTGTAACTCGAGTTATATGAATCCTGCACAACTTGAGTTAGACATATATTTTACTCGAGTTGAATTTTCAGACCTGATGATTGACTTTTCTTCGGGACATTTGGTTTGTCTGGACAACACATTAACTCGAGTTATTTCAACGGTTTACTCGAGTTATGTGTTCACCATTCAACTCGAGTTATTTTTTCGAATAACTCGAGTTAAGTATTCTTCACAATCGACGTTGTCATTCCAGTTTGCTTCTGGTCTCTAGATTGCTTTGATAACTCGATTTAGTTATCTTGTTACTCGAGTAAAGTCTTTACAGCCACATTTAAAATGTTAAATATCAAACTTAATTTTGTTCATCATCAAAACCAAAAGGGATCCAAATGTTAACCACCATTGGTTCAACAAATAATTCAATTACTACAAGAGATAATATGTGTGGTCCAATCCAACTCGTTTTAGTGTGTGACCCAATAGGCACACTTGAAATTGACAATGAGCTTTGTCCCAAAACTTAGGCTTATAGTCCATAAGCAATAGCTATTAATACATTATGACAACCCAATATCAAGTGGAGTCTGCGATCCGAGTTTTTCTTTCATAGTTTGATATTTAGTTTTTTTTGTCTCACGACATCTAGATTAAGCATAATGTATGGTCACATGTCAACCTTATTGTAATACCTTGTTTTTTCGAATAAATATTTCGATAATTTTTCGTTGAATGTTTTAACTAATTAATTATTTTTGAAGGATTTATTTTAAATTTTAAAGTGTTAATTAAATAATAAATAATATTTTTGGAGTGTTAAATTATTATTATTATTATTTATTTTATTTTTAATTAAATTTATTTTAATTGGAAAAAGAAATAAAATAAGTGTAGTGGGTGAAAATTGGTCAAACATACATGTTTTGGGTTAAAAATGTGAGACTGGTCGTTTAAAAATCAAACTACAGCTTGTTTTGGTCGTGTGCTGTGGTTTTCCGTTGAATTCTCTCCTCCCCTTATGAAACGGCACCGGTTTTGCGAATTGAAAACGGGACTGTTTTGGGTTAAACAAAAACGGCACCGTTTTGCTCTTTTCTTTTTAAACCGCCAGAGTTCTTTTTCTTCCTCTTCTTTCTTTCTTTCTTTCATTTCTTCGTTTCTCTGTTCTTAAAAACCCAGAAATACAAACTCGATTCCTTCCAAATTTCATTCCCTAATCTACTTGTTTCTTCTTCCTTTCTTCAAACCGAGGTGAGATGTGAATTTAAATGATTATTTCTTGCATTTCTTGTTTTATTTCCGTTTGGTTTTGTTGATTTTTGAAATGGGTTTAAATGGGTTAGAGTAGAGCTAAGTTTCAATTTTTGGAGAGATTCGGGACGGATTGAAGTTATTTTTTGTTGGAAAATGTTTTATTGAGGTCGATTGAATGGAGATTGGGCTTGGTTTTGGAAGTTTGGTGAAATCGGGGTTGGAGACCGATTGTTGTAGGGATTACTTGGACGATTTGAATTGATTTTGGACCAAACCGAAGATAGATTAAGGTTTCTGGGGGGGATATGAGTGGATTAGAGTTGTGGGAATGGATTAAAACTGTGAGATTGGATTGAAATTTTGAAATCCCGATTGAATTAGAGAATTGAGACCCTTTAGTGTGGTTTATAAATAAAAGGACCAAAATTGAAATTGTGAGGTACTGAGCATATTTTTTAGGGACTGGACGTCATATTTTGTAGCGATAGAAATGTAATTTTTAATAGTAGGGATGCAGAATTGTAATTATTAAAACTTAAACTTAGATTTGTAATTTTATAAAATAAGAGGATTAATTAATAATTTTAAAATACTTAGAGGACTAATTAATAAATTCTAAAAAGTTTGAGGATTAATTTATAATTTTTTGAGGTGTTAGGTACTAAAATGTAATTTTATAAAAATTGAGGGACTTAACTGTAATTTTAAGTAGATTTTGATTTTCGAGACGAGAGTGATAGATTTTCTATCGAAATAGATTTTTCAACGTCGAACGAGTTTTTGCATTTGAGTTTGCATTTATATTTTCATTTCATACATTCAGTACCGTTACAGTACCAATATCATATTTTGATTTTGTCTGAATTATATTTGTTTCAGCTCCATGTTCTTGTTATCGAGACCACCCCTACTAGTGGTGTGTAATTGGTCTATCTTTAGACTTCAGTTCAGTGACGTGTGGTTTAAATATATAGACCGCGTCTTCTCAATAATATCGTTTTTGTTGTGTCTGAACCTTTATCTGTAATTTGACTAATAATTATTTGGTAAAATAATAATCTGATTTCTGTGATAAATATTATTCAGTAATTTATTTTTGAACTCTAATATATATGTAAATAAATATTAAATATATATTTTTGCAAAATAATTATGCTCTGTATGTTTGTCTGTTATAAAATATTATTTTAATTATTTTCTGATTCGGGACACCTGTTCTACGAGGATATGCGTAACCTGTGGTATACCATGATGAAGGTCTAGTTACAATGATAGTTGGTAACCATGTGTCTTGCTAACACATGTAAGATGATTTTTTTTTAGTGGCGATGGTCCACGTATAATTCCAGGTTTGATTTTAGTCCCATTACCGAATTCTATTATATTTATATATTTATAAATTTTTGATAAAAATGTTGTTTGATTGTATGTTGTCGGCTTTGTTTGAAATGATTTGAAATGTTTTCAAGAATATTATTATTAGTAGTTTGTATATTATATTATATCTATACGTTTGCTGTATTTTCAAACTATCTTTAAAACGGTTTATGTGTCGTCCCTCACTGAGATTTATCTCACCCCACTGCCCCGAACATTTTTAGGTATACTTTTGGCGTTCAGTACCTATTCAGCTTCTGGTACTCATTGAGGCATTCTTTTGACAGTGGGTTCCCTTTTTGTCAGGCTCTGTATATCTTATAGTAGAGCGCCATAACGATTAATGTTATGTTATGGGATTTATGTTTTGTATTTTGATTTTACGATATTGCACTTTCCTTTTGTTATACTTATACATATTTGTATATATGTAT
>CAODLS012872337.1:0-23719 GCA_948243855.1 Flueggea neowawraea
GGCTACCGGCAACTCTGGTAGTTGGGCTTTCTCAAAACATTGGTATATCAAAGGTCACGTTTTACCTCCGTAATATAGGAGTCTCATATCAAAATCAAATACATACTAATATATAGTATGAAATCAAAGGCATGCATAACATCATCAACATCAAAGTGTATATATATATATATATATATATATCGGCTCAAAACGTAATCCTGATTAAACATATAACCATTTATTATTAGTCAATTCTCAAATTAGTCCAATTTCAATGTGTCACACATAAAAAACATATAAAGTTTCGAGACATAGTCAATGCGTCTGAAGTTGCTATTCACTCACCTAGAAATCCAAGCGCAAAATGTCAGTCAAGCCCCACTCATTGGTGGCTGGTCTTACTGACAGGAACAGGAAGCTGAACAACAACTATATGTCAACACATATATCATAGACAAATCAAAATGCAGTACTGTGGCGGTACCAAATGCATAGAATGCAAATGCGGACCCTCAAAGATCCCTAAAATCCATAATCTATGTAAGATTACAGTTTGGTCATCGACCAATGTAAAATTATTATTTAGTCCCTAAGACTTAGTAAATTACAAAATGATCCTCAAAATATTTCAAATCTAGCACTAAGTCCATAGTACTACAACATTCACAATTAATCCTTAAAATCTCAAATATATGTAATTAGACTCTCTAATTACACCAAATTGCATTTGACTCCCTAAATGCATAATATCACCTTTGGTCATTCAAAGACAAATTACCCAAATGATCCCACTTTCGATTCAACCAATAGAAATCGATTCCAATCACCCACATTGGTCAATATTGACCTCCTAAACATGAATCTAACCTCTTTTTCAAGAATCAAACAACAACTCATTAAGAAATCTCAAAATTAAATTCGGATTTCTTGAGCCCATTGAAATAAATCATCAAATCCCTATACCCAACTCAAATCCAAGTGTTTCTAACTCCTATCCATCAAGATACAACCGAAACAACTCAGATTCTAACAAGCAATCCACCTGAAATTTATTTAGTGCATTTTACATTGTTTATGGAATAAATAAAGAAAATTACAGGATAGAACAGGAAAAGAAAAACTGAAGCATCATTTTCTACTGTAACTTAAAGAGTCTTCAGTATAAAAGGGTGAGACAATGTCAGAATTATAATGATGGGTAAATGCATCCACCAAAATACCCCAAATGCTACGACAAATTATTCTACTGATCACACCCAATTAACCTGTATATATATCTTTCTATTTTTTTTCTTTAAGCATATTTTTGATCTTATAAGCTCTTTTTTTCCTTTATGATAACCAGTTTTTTTAATCTCATAAGCTATTTAATTATAAATTTGGAAAAGAAGGATGATTCTAACTTCCTCACGTCTATAATCTCATGTTGCATTAGGGTTTATGAAATCTCATATTCAAGTCTCCTTATCGTAAACATGTCTTTATATAGCTATGCAACCATTAAAAAATATATCCTGCTGGCAAATGGTAAAATTAAAATTTAACTAAAATGAAATCGACCTAAAATGAAAAGGCTCAATTACCTACTATAGTACTAATAAGTGATATAATTTTCACCTATAAAAACTACTGAAATTATTATTTTTTAAATTTTTAGTAAAATTATTAATATTTATTATTATAGGCTGAGGAAGTAATAACTAATTGTTTTTGCAGATATCAGCATTATAAATATTATAAATACATTTTATATTTTTTATCTATATTTTAGTCTTCTCTCTCCATTCTCTGACACACAGCTCTCCATATGGCGTAAAAACTTGCTGCCTGATAGTACAAGCAAAGCAAGCAGCCATGCCATCACCCCCACCCTTCTTCTTTATCTCTCTCTTTTTTTTTCTTTGATAATCTTATTCACTAAAAACAGACTCTTCCTCATTTTATCTAAAAAAAATATTCATTTTCATTATCTCTCCCCTTTTTGCTCCTCTTCACTACTCTATAAGCTCCTTGTTTAGTGCTTGCTTCAGTATCAAAACCCTCCTCCAAAACTCTCTTGACAATCACTTTCTCTTCCCTTCTTCGTCTTCTTCATCACACACCCTATAGCTTCTTATGCTGCTTTTTTCACTCTAATCCTCTCTTGTTCTTCTTCAAACTTTGTTAATTACAGCTCAATTCAAGTTTCTCTTTCAGTTCTTTTTCTGGTCCAAGAAAAGCAGTAAATGAGGTTTGCAGCTGCTCCTACTAGCTAGTCATTCTTCTTCTTTCATTTCTTAATTTCTTTTCCTGGAGAGTTTTTGGGTTTGACTCTTTCTCTCTCTCTCTTTACCTCACTTTCAAGAAACTGAAATTTTTGGCTAGAGAGAGAAAGATAAAGTTAGCATTTCTCTTGCAATACTTGAATGCTTTCTAATCTCTCCACATAATTATTTCATGTTTCATTTAAAGGGTCTAACTTACATTAAACAAAGCTCAAGTCTTTTTTTTTTTTAAATAATTTTAGAGGGATGTCCAAGTAGTGTGTTTTTGTTTTGCTTCCAAAAGAGTGGACAAAATTTTGAAAGAAACTCATATATCTTCCTAGGATTTAAGAAAGCAACACATTTAAAATCTCTTAATAATTTGGACCTATCTCTTAATTCTCCTTTCTCTCCTGTCTTCATCCTTTTGTCGTTTGGTCTCCAACCAAACAACACCTTAAAAATATATATATTTTTTAAAATATGGAACTTTCAAGTCATGAAGCTGATATTGCTATTCCCCTAAATGCTACATATGGTGGTGGACATGGCCATGCTCACTTGATCCATCATGATCATCATAACCACATCATTAATCCTTCAACTCACCCTCAAATCGCTTCCACCACTAATGGTCAATCCTCAATCCCTCCATCATCAGTCATAGACCACCATGACCATCATCACCATGACCACCATGCGCCAACCATCACGAACACGACGACCACTACCACCAATTCTAACAATTCTTTCAAGAAAATGGTTAGATACAGAGAGTGTCTCAAGAATCATGCAGCTGCAATGGGAGGCACTGCCACTGATGGGTGTGGGGAGTTCATGCCTAGTGGTGAAGAAGGTACCATTGAAGCTCTCACTTGTTCAGCTTGCAATTGCCATAGAAACTTCCATAGAAAAGAAATTGAAGGTGAAGCAAACAACTCCTCTTCTTCATGTGAGTGTCACCCCCATTTCAGAAGAAAACTGTTTCTAGGACACCACAAGACCATTTTGGGTCCTGAAAGTTTAGGGTACCCTACAAGTGGAGGAACAACCGTGATACCATCAAGAGCAACACCTCACAGCATGATAATGTCTTACCAGCAGCCTTCAGATCAATCTGATGAACAAGATGGTGGTGGTGGGGTCATGATGATGGGTAGGGCCCACCACCACCATCCACCGCTGATGATGAAGAAAAGGTTCAGGACAAAGTTCACACAGGAACAGAAGGAGAAAATGTTCAACTTTGCAGAGAAAGTTGGGTGGAAGATCCAAAAGCAAGAAGAAGCAGTGGTGCAACAGTTCTGTCAAGAGATTGGTGTCAAGAGAAGAGTACTTAAGGTTTGGATGCATAACAACAAGCACAACTTAGCCAAGAAGAACCCATCTCCCACTACTACTTCTTAATTAGTAATTAATTATATTAATACTCCTATAATTAGATAAATTCACCTATATCAACTTTATTATTATTAATTATTATTATTACTAGTAGTTTTAAGCTTAACTCGGGTGCTTGTTAATTATTAGTTGAAAGTGCATGTTTTTACTTTCTTTTACACTATGTTTGATTATTTCATGATAATATTCTTCTTTTTGGGCATGCTTTGCCTTGTTGAGTTATGATCTTGAAAGTTATATGAAATAATGTGGTTGTGCATGTAATGTAGTTTAGGTGAAAAGTGGGATTGGTGATAGAGTGAGTAGTTTTATTACTATGATAGTTTTTTTTTTCTTTCATCCCAGTTTAGCATGCAAATCATGGATTGCATAACTAATAAATCTTGTATTTTAATATTTTAATTTAAAGAATAGCTTAATTACATGTAATTAATTAATCCTTTTTTTCCTTGACGATCTATATTTTTTTTTCATAAGTCGATCCTTAAAATATTATTCTTCTAGGTTACAAAATTGTGTGCTATTTTGTGGTGAATTATATTTGACACATTTATGATTTCTTATGGTTAATTATATTTGCTAATTGCTATACTATGTGTTTCATTTACTTTTTGTTTAACAATTTCAGGAGAAAAATGTGTGAACACATAATTTTCTTTTTCAGAAAACAAAATATTTTTTCTTCATAGAATAAATATATTGTTGAAAAAATAGTCAATACAGGAAAAATTATATAATAATGAAATGGGTATTTGTGTAAAAGTATATATATATATATATATATATATATATATATATATATATATATATATATATATATATATATAATTTTGTTAAGTTTAATTAGGGATTAAGTTGTGAAGTCATCAAGTGCAAGGACTAATCTTCATATTATAAAAGATTTTAGAATCAAATTAACATGTTTGTCACCCATTACTTAAAACAACACATTCTCTCTTATCAAAACTTAATATTTATTTCAGAAACCAAAATAAGTTCCAAAATTGATTTCCACATCAAAGGTTTTTGTATAAGTCATATTTTAGAATTTTATATCTTTTAATTATTTTGGATTACATGCAAAGGTCTAGAGTCCAAATGAATCGAACCCAGAAATCAATCATCATACTAACAATCGAATTCGGATCACATCCATAGTCATGAAACCCCAAACAGATGCCAACAATGGAAAAACCCACATCAACAAATGCTTCCAACTCTCTACCTTATAAAATACTAATTACCTTCCAATTTTATGGAACCAAGAATTCTTTCTTAATTCCCTAACTTCATTGAACAGATCGACTTCTGAACACAAACTATTAAATCTCTTCTCATACTGACCGACAAAATTAATAATAATAAAATATAATTATGTTATCAAAATATTGAGCAAATAATTATTATAAAAAAGAACTGTTTAACCATTACATTATCAGATACAAATTAATAACTTACTACCCACTATAGAGTATCTAACATAACAAAAACTCGGGCTCAAATAATATGACACTCGTTGCTGACAAGGGTACCTCACTGAGTATTTGGATGTCCGAAAGTTGTTGAGAACAAAAAGGAATCACTTGGAACATAAAATAAAAATAAACAAGAAAAAGGGAGGGGTTAAGAATTATCTTGACATTGAATTTTTAAGTTTAATAGAATATTTTGGACAAATAGTGAAAAATGAATTATTAAAATTTAACAAGTTTTTAGAATCAAGGCGTTCGGGTTTTGAGGTGGGCCCATGCTGTCTCGATTCCTATGCCGGTCATGGCCAAATTTGGGACGTGACCTCTCTACTTCCTCATTTCAACAACTTGTGACCACCACTTCCATCTCTTCATTTCTGTCATTTTTCACTACCATTTTTCTTTTTTTTTTTTGGATTTATTTGCTATTTCTTTCATCATTCCACTTCTTGAATAACTTACCCACACCAACGCTTGCATGCATTGTTGTTTTAGAGCAAAAAGAAGAAATTTCGAGTTGGGTGTTCAAGAAATCCGAAATTAATTGGTAAGAATTTTTAGTCTAGGTTACTTAATCTATGCTTTTCACTTGAAGAATTTGTAATATCTTGATTTTTGGTTAATTTTTGATAATTTTTTAATTAATTTGGAAAATAATGTTTAATATTTAAAAATTATATTTTCGTGTTTTAAATGTTATTTGGGTAATTAATGAATTTTTTTAGGCTATTAGAGTTGATTAATTAAGTAGAAATTGGTTAAAAATTGAGAATAAAATTGAAATAAAAGAAAGAGGGGCTACTAGTCATTTGGATGTGTGAAACAAACTACGTGTTGTTTGATACTTGAAGATTGTCGATCCCGTGCAATCTTTGTCGTCCGTGTGTTGTAGATTTGAAGTCCACGCGAAAACGACGCGTCGTCCGGTCAAGATGTGCCTGTCGTCCGAGGCTCCGCATGTCGTCCATTCCGTTGTACAGCTCAAATAATCCAAACAACGTTGTTTTTCATTTTTGTTTTCTTCCTTTGTTTTGAAACACACCATTTCATTTGTTTTCTTAAAACGCAACAATTCATTCTTCACCATCTTCTTTGTTCTTCACAACCCAAAAAACCAAGAAACCCAAACTCAATTTCTTCCAACCTAATAAATGTGATCAAGAATTCAAGTGCTACATCAAGGGCAATAAATGTGATCAAGGATTTTATCCTTGTCACAAGGTTAGAATCATGCAAAAATGTATGGTCATACAAACATTTTAAATTCTATCCCTTTCATTCAATACTCTCTCCCTTTTTTAATCATCAAATTAAAAAAGATTGAACAATAATTAACATTTTCACTCCCCCTTTCAAAAACAAATTGTGCATATATAAAAAATCTTCGCTCTCCATATTTATTTCAAACCAATGCACATATTTAATTATTTTCAAATCAACACTTTACAGATTCATGCAAATAAAAAATAATCAAACAAAAAGTAAAATGCATGAAAATTGAAAGAATGAGAGATTAGGGATATCTAATATGCCGAAGGCACAATTAGCCTATGGATCACCATCGTCGCTCGAATAAGAACTATAATCTCTTCTTTTCTTTTTCTTCTTTTTGTTTTTCAATCTCTCCATCCTTTCTCATTCCTTCTTCTTTTTTCTTAGCAAATTTTCATATTGAGAACATCTTTTGGAGTAATATTTCAATTCTTCATCTTCCTCTTCATCCATGCTTGATTCGTTTTCACTCTTCTCACTTGGCATGTATGATTTGGCCTTTAAATATTTTAAGGCTTTGTCATGCTTGGGTCTTCCACTTCTTGACCTTAGCACAATCTCATAATTAACGAGTGAGCCAACTAAAACACTAAACTCTAATTAGTTCATGTCTTTGGACTCCAAGATAATAATGACTGTTGCATCCCATAGTCGAGGCAAAAACCTCAAGATCTTCTTCACCTTCTCACTACTAGAGATTGGTCTTCCAAGAGAGGCAAGACCATTAGTGATTTTCGCAAAACGATCAAGCATATTTGAAATGATTTCTCCATCCTTCATGGTGTGCAACACATCGTTATGTAGAAACATATTAATCTTAGATTATTTGACTCGAGTTGTGCCTTCATAAGTAACTTTAAGCATTTCCCATATTTCTTAGCATGCTCACAAGATAAAATTCGATTGTACTATTCTTGACTCAAAGAACAATACAATAATTGAGTAGCCTTGGAGATTAGACTAATAGACTTCCAATCTTCATCATTGAAATCTTCATACTTCTTAGGTGTGCTGTCTTCATTCTTGAAAATTTTAGGACTAAGAACAATCACCTTTAGTATTGAATTAAAGGGATAAAATTTTAAAATGTTTGCATGACCATACATTTTTTCATGATTCTAACCTTGTGACAAGGATAAAATCCTTGATGTAGTACTTGAATTCTTGAATGTTTTGTCATCATAAAAAAATGGGAGATTGTTGGATCATGTGTGATCGACATTAAGATCCTTCTATGTTTTGATGATGAGCAAAACGTTAGAGTTGGATTTAAACAATTTGAAAAGGTCAGAGTTATGAAACAAGGCATTGGAAGGAATTAACGTATGTTTGACATGGCCATGTCGAAAGTAGAAAATACCATAACGTACGTCTTGAGTTAAGAAACATACTTTATCTGGGCTGGAAGTGTCATAACGTACATTATACTTACAAAACGTATGTTATCTAGGTTGGATGATGATCTACGTACGTTAGAGTGTCCGAAATGTACGTGAAACAGTTCCAGACTGCAAAAAACAACATTAAATGCACTCTAACGGCTATTTACTTTATTTCAATGGTCATATGGCATAAAAAGGATATAAATATATCAATAGAATGCAGAGAAATGTGAACAACATGTGCAAACACTGTGCTAACGCTCCTATCAATTTCTACCAACAAAAACACCAAAGATAAAGCCAAAGGCAACATCAAAAGCATCAAGCGCTGATACCACTTGTTGTAGAATTTTTGGTTGATGTCTTAGTTAAGTTTGGAGAGCGAAAGTGAGTTGAAGTAAGAGAGAAAACAACACCCGGATTTATAATGGTTCGACCAACATTGCCTATATCCACTATCTAAGTCTTACAACTTAGGATTTCCACTATCTCAAATATTGATTACGGTTCAATCCAACAAAGCCTTACAACGAGGTTGATTGCAACTCAACAACTCTAAGGCTTAGATAAGGTTGATTCTCTGTGCACACCTCTAAAGCCAACATGGTTGATTCACTCTAGGCTCAAACCTATAAAGCATTTACAAAGTTGTATTCTTAGGTTCACAACAAACATTTCCCACAACCAAAGTGTTTACAAAAGGAATACAAATAATTGAAGCTCTATGCTAGAGTTTTGGTGTATGAGGTTGATGCTTTCAATGTTGCCTCTAACTTGATCTTTGGTGTTTTTGTTGGTAGAAATTGATAGGAATGTTAGCACAATATTTACATATGTTGTTCCACCATTTCTCTACCTTCTCTTGATGTATTTATAACATTTTCATGCCATATGACCTTTGGAATAAAGTAACTAGCTGTTGGAATGCATTTAATGTTGTTTTTTTTGCAGTATGGAGCTCTTTCACATACGTCCCAAACACTCTAACATACGTTGATCATCATCCAACCTAGATAACGTACATTTTGTAAGTATAACGTACATTATGGCATTTTCAACCTAGATAAAGTACGTTGCTTAACTCAAGATGTATGTTGTGGCATTTTCTGCTTTTGACATGGCCTTTTCGAACATATGTTAATTCCTTCTAGTGCCTTTTTTCACAAATCCGACCTTTCCAATGTGTTTAACTCTCAGTCTAATGTTTTGCTCATCATAAAAATATAGAAGGATCTTAATGTTGATCATACATGATCCAACATTTGGTGGATCGAGAAACTAAGTTTTGTTGGACGTCTCATGCTAATCCAATCAGTGCTTGTTGCCTTACCATCTTATGTTATGCAAACGTCGCTCCTTCTTGTTACGCTTTATAAGGTTATTGATAAAATCATTAGTGAATTTTGTGGGGAGATTCGACTAATGCTAAGAAGGTTCGCTCGATGTCTTGGAATAAAATTTGTTGTTCCAAAGATTATGGGTTTCTAGGCATTAAATAGACACACCTTTAGAGAAGCAGAACCACTTAATGTCGTTAGTTAACACCTTCAAGAAATTCTTTGTCGACAATTTTTTTTTAGCTTGCCATGAGATAACATTTGTCGTTCCACACTAGCAAAAAATTCTTTGGAGGAGCAAAACCACTTACATAATTCAACCAGAAGACAATTTAGCACTGGGATGGACCTCCTCGCATAAGGACTTTCCTCTGACTAGTATCTCATGGCAAGATTCTCACTAGTTCTCATCGGGTACGATGCCACTCAACTAATTCGGACTTGTGTCAATTCTGGCATGATCTTGTTGAAACCATTTTGCACACAATCTGGTATTGCCTTAGAGTTTGTCAAGTGTGGAACCATTTTTTCGCTCCTTTGCTCAGGTTTGTGTTCTTCCATGATGATGTTGGTAAGTGGATGCGAACTAATCTAAAATGTTGCAGGTTATGTCGTTCCCAAATCAGTTGGTCTCTGCTCTTTGGCTTTGTAGTGTGGTCCCTTTGGAAAGATGGGAACAACCGCATATTTAATGGGGAAACCCATAACGAAGCATATTCTACTCTTTCCCTCGAATGGGGTGCGACTACAGTAAAACACTTATTTTTTACTTCAATGAGGCAAGTAAATGTAGACCATTAGATGAAAAAAACTGAATATGAGTAATTGAATCTGTAGGGAGTATAAGGGAGTATCTATCCTCCTCTATAGAATTTCAATAAATTAAATAAAAATAAACGAAATTAAGTAATTTGTCAGTTATTTAATTTTAGTGCATTTTACTTAATTTTCAAATTTTTTACATAATAATTTTTTACAATTTACTTAATTTCATAACATTTTACTTAATTTTTTACCTTCTATAAAATTTTTAAAAATTAAATAAAAACAAAAAAATTATGTAAAAGTTAAGTTACTTAATTTAATTACTTTTTATTTAATTTAAGTAATTTTTACTTAATTTTTTTACCTCTTATAAAATTTAAATAAAATTAAATAAAATTAAATAACTCACAGAGTTATTAACAATAAAAAATATTTATCACTAAATAAAATATTTGTCACTAAATACATTTAGTGATTCCAATAACTCTATGATTGTTAGCCAATTCTCAAACTTTTCGAAGTTGTTCTCAGAATAGGAAAACTGAATGATTGTTGATACACATCGCGGCGGTGCTAAAGCATTATTGAACTATTAATGATCCCGTCACTTTTCATAATTCCAACTTTGTCCTTCTTATGGTATATTATAAAACTATTTGTGCGGAACGCATTTTGTGCGAAGTAGCATTTTCGAAACAAAACAAAAAAAGACAAATTGACAACCCAAGAAAAACAAAAAAAAACTAAAATGAAAAGCAACTTGTGTTTAAAAACAAAATTAAAAATTTAATAAAAAAGACAACCTAAAAATAGTAAAAACAAAACCATTTGGTTTTTATGGATTACAATATTTTTTGGTTTTTTATAATTTTTTGTGCACAAAAAAATTCATTTGGTTTTCATATGGGTTATTTTTTGTTATTATTGATCGTATCTATCGCAAGCGTACAATAGTCGATGTAGTAATAAAACTCTTAGAGTATTCCTCAGATGTCGAATCCATATGGCATGTATAATAGTTAATGATCAAAAGCAAAGTAAAGCGATAAAATCTGAGAGTTTGAGTAGTGAAGGGTTTGATTTTAAAAACAAAGGCTTTTGCATCATTAAGATGCAAGCAAAGGCTCCTATTTGCTAAATCAATGAAATGGGTTTTCTGTATGAGTGTTCTCTTCACTTTACTCACTCAAGGCCTCTTTCGAGTTCACTTGAGCAATACCTACAATTATTAGGAGGGTCCTTTTGGTCTCACCTAACTAAACTAGACTTATTAAGTCTTTCAAAAATTTCATCGAACATCTTGTTGGCAATGGATATGTCTATTACAAAACCTAACTAGTTTGATGCAAATAAACCTAACCTAAACTTCTTCTTTCGATAATTCATTTAGCATGCCACAAACACCATTATGGTGATCAAGCACAAAGATATTCAAACAAAACAAGTCATCAAATCAACCTTGGAAACAAATAAACTTAAGAACATAAACATAGTAAGTAGTCATCAAAACTTACAACTCAAAATCCAAACTAAAGATCTACACTACCATTGTTCAAAGAAAATAAAAAAAAAAACACTAAGCACTAGAAGAAAGATAACACCACCAAAATAAAATGAAAAATGGAAGCAAAAGATGAGGGGGATTCATTTTCAAGACAATAGGTCTCTTCAAGGAACCCTTTTTCTTCCTCTTGGCTTCTCTTTCTCTCTTCCTCAGGCTTTGGTGGTGAATGTGTCTAGCTCTAAAAGATTAGATGATGGTGAGAGATGCACATTAGTGGAGTATTTATAGGTTTTTTCATGCCCTCAAACCCTAGAATTTGTTTTGTCAAAAATGCCATTTGATGTCCACTTGAAGTACTCTTTTTGCCCATTTAATGTCCACCAATGTCCATTTGATGCAGAATTTTTTTCCACTTGATATCCTCCAATGTCCACCTGATGTACACCTTTTGTCCACTTGATGTCCACTAATATCCACTTTTTGTCCACTTGCCGCCACTTTCTCTCTTCTCCATCTAGGAGGGCCACGACTATAGTGTTAGCCGTGACATTTGTGCCATGATAGTGGTGTTGGCCAAAGCTTGTACACATTTTGTCTTCATTTTAGCCATAATTTTGAGTCTTTGTTGGCCACGACCATGGTATGAAAATGCCATGACCATGGGAAGCTTCTGGAACTGTGGGATTGAGTGTGGTGAGTGACCATGGCCTAGGGTGTGACATTGAGCTCAACGACAAACATGGTGCCCTTTTATGATACCTCAAACCTAAATAATCATGCATAGTGTACATTTATTGGTATATGCATTGCATAAGCATTTTCATATAGAATTTATTATTCATAGTTATAATTGGATATGCAAAGAGAAACGTTTAAGGGATTAGTTAAGGAATAAAAGTTAGATACAATAGGGTAGTTGTGATACGAGTAGATTAAAAATATAGTGTTGCATTTACGATTAGAGTTAAAATCTTATTTTTAATATATGCTAATATGGATTTAGATATGATGCAAAAGGAATGCAATTAAAACTCATCAAATAAACGAGACTTAGGACGAAAAGGAGAATAAATGTTGAAATAGGACTTAAAAGAGAAATACGTTGTATAAACATAAATGAAATAAAACACTTATTTATAGGTCCCATTTTGTATTTTAACAACGTAATTGAGTGGATCATCAACCTATATATTATTCTATAACCGCCTAATTTAACCAATCAAGTCAATAATAAAAAGAGCAGAGAAAGAATTGAAGATAAGAAGAATTTTAGGTAGGCAATCTATCCATATAACATAGGGCGAAATCCATGGTAGTCCCCGATGTTTGGTATATTATTCAACCCGGTCCCTACTAGTTTGGAAATAGCCACTCCGGTCCCTAACCCCAACTTCTGTCAGTTAAATTTAACGGACACGTCATATTTGCTTATGTGGCAACCCAAACCAGAAAACCCTGATTTTTATGACAAAATTACCCTCATATTACTCTATGTTTCTCTCTCTCTCATCAACTCTCTCTAACCATTCTCTCTCTCTCTCATTCTTCTCTCTCATCAACTCTCTCTCTAACCATTGTCTCTCTCTCGTTCTCTATTTTTCCATCTTTCTCTCACCTCTCTCTCTCATAGAGAGACACACTTGAAACTTTTGTCCATCAACCCAGTCTCTCTCTCTCTCTCCGGTGATTGCCGAACAACATGACCACACCAAAAAACCACCAAACCACCACACTCACAAACCACCACTACCAAAATTAGAATCCTCCTCGACCATAACTAGAAACTGCCACCACCACACCAAGTCTCAACACTAACATCGAAATCCAACCACTACCACCACACATAGAATCTGCCACCACGACACCACCAGACCTAGAAACTGCCACAACCACACCAAGTCTCATCACTAAAATCGAAATCCAGGTAAAATTCGACTGTATTAAATCAAAATCAAAACACAATAACTCCTCAATCAAGCCATTGCAACTCCTCCTAAAAGCAAGTGAATCATCAAAGAGAAACCCATACCCTTCTTGCAAACCACACACTCCCACCATCATCCTCAGTCATCGTATCCACCATTCATACCTAAAACAACCACCATTTACCACCCACCTTACCACCACGACCCTAAAACTCTCTGTATCGCCTTGACTGGGTTGGGTCTTTCCATGCAATTTCAACTATAAAGGAAGAGAAATTACCAATTTAGGGGACGAGAAGAGAGAGGGACGCGATAGAGATGAGAATGCAAAACCAATCGAGAGATTTGGGGAGGGTTTAGAGGGCAGTTTGAGAGTGATTAACGGTGGCGGTGGTTTATAGAGGAAGTGGATGAGTTTGGGAGTGATGGGGCAAAGAGTTAGCTGAAAGAGATGAGTGAAAGTGATGAGGAAGAGAGAGGCAAATGGTGGTGACGGATCTAACCGGGGGAGTGATGAAGAGAACTAGGGGAGAGGTGAAGAGAACTGGAGAGAGAGAGAGAGAGAGAAAGAGAGAGATATCGGCGTCACGCATAGAGAGAAGAAGAAGAAGAAGAAGAAGAAGAAGAAGGAGAAGAAGAATAAGGAGGAGGAGAAGAAGAAGAAGGAGAAGAAGAAAGAGAAGAAGGAGGAGGAGAAGAAGGAGGAGGAGAAGAAGGAGGATGAGAAGAAGAAGAATGAGGAGAAGAAGAAGGAGAAAAAGAAGAAGAAGGAGAAGAAGAAGGAGAAGGAGAAGAAGAAGGAGAAAGAGAAGGAGAAGAAGGAGAAGAAAGAGAAGAAGAAGAAGAAGAAGAAGAAGAAGAAGAAGAAGAAGAAGAAGAAGAAGAAGAAGAAGGAGAAGAAGAAGGAGAAGAAGAAGGAGAAGAAGAAGGAGAAGAAGAAGAAGGAGAAGAAGGAGAAGAAGAAGAAGGAGGAGAAGGAGAAGAAGGAGGAGAAGGAGAAGAAGAAGAAGGAGAAGAAGAAGAAGGAGAATAAGAAAAAGGAGAAGAAGAAGAAGGAGAAAGAGAAGAAGGAGAAGGAGAAGGAGGAGAAGAAGGAGAAGAAGAAGAAGAAGAAGAATAAGAAGGAGAAAAAGAAGAAGGAGAATAAGAAGAAGGAAAATAAGAAGAAGAAGGAGAAGAAGAAGAAGAAGAAGAAAAAGAAGAAGAAGAAGGTAGAGAGTGCGATTTTGTGGTGGTGGTTTGGGTTTTGTGGTTTGGTTAGGTTGTGGTTTTGGGTTTGAGAGTGTGTGTGGTTTAGGTTGTGATTTTGGGTTAGAGGGAGAGAGCATGTGGTTTTGGGTTGGGTTAGAAATTAGTTATTAAAGTGATTGGTTTGGTTTGGTTTCAATTTATGTGGTAAATTCTTTTAACACTAGAGGGAAAAATAGTCTTTTTACGTTTTCTGTTGAGTTTGACTGACGATATTAAGGCTTAAGGACTGGAGTGGCTATTTTCAAACTAGTAGAGACCGGGTTGAATAATATACCAAACCTCGGGGACCTCTATTGATTTCGCCCTATAACATATGTTCTTTGGTTCCATAACTACATAGCTGTTCCAAACACTTTCATTTGGGCACAAACCTTCTCTAGTTCTAAAACTCTATCCGAGACAATTTTCATACAAAATTGAACATCAATATTCTCATAGAATGGCTTAAACAAGGTAAGTTAATCTTGAACTCGTAATTCTCCTTAACAACAGTCTGTTTGCTAGATTTTATTGAAACTGATAGAGATAGAATTTGAGAAAATTCAAAGAATAACATTTTTCTATTTGGATGTCATATACTTTCCTGTAAAACATTTTGATCGAATTTGATGTTGTTTGAAATCTATTGTTGAAAAGGGTTGAACTGTCTAATATAGGTTATTATCTGAATAGCCTGTTTGTACTATGATTTTAGAACTCTTATAGGCTGAAATATGAGATGTATAAAGCATGAAACTTATATACCAGAATGTATTGTAACTCTCCGTAAAAGGTTTCGGCTTAGTTCTGTATGTGTGTGGAGTTATACTTGTTTAACTCAAGTTGGTCAGACTGAATGTTTCACTGAATAACATTTGACTATAGGTTCTGTTATAAAATATACGGAGAATTTTATATTTTGAATTAAAATTTGATATTTTCCAGAAACCGGTATATATGTATCTAGGTTTTAAAGCAACAAACCTTGATTTATTTGGATGTTTTTAGAGGAATTTATGAATAAAAGAATAGGGATAGGCCTGTCTTCCTTGTTTTAGTTTGTAGTCTCAATTGACAATTTTACTGAACATTTTTTTAGGTAGAATTTAACAACGAGATTTATACCATTGGAAATATACATGTGTCTAGTTTTTGTTCCAATTTTTATGTCTCCATTTGGTTTCATAGTGAATGAACTATAGTAAAAAACTCTATAATGCCCAATCTGTCCTGTAACTGGATTATGGCAGTGACAAGGCTAACTTCTGAAATTCACTATAAATTGTAGAAATTAAATTAGGGTTACTATTTTATATGTACAACACACTCATGATGTCTATTTTATTAGGTAATTTATATCATATTCATTTGAAGTCTATAAGTCCAGAAACATGAAAAAGAACACAGATTGTTCAGTTGAACAAAACTAAGAAAAAACACTTTAGGGACTAATCTATAATTTTACAAACAATGTACTTGATATTGATAAATGTAATTTTTAATATTTTATAGACCCGGAGGATCCGAACACTCGTAGATTTAGGAACTACAAGTCCTCCGTACTTGACATGTATAGTAGAGGCCCAGGTGAGTAGAAACTGAAGGTGTTTCCACTTATTTGCTATGTGTTTGAAAGTGCTAAACATGATAGTTTCATTGTGATATGTGCATATGTGATGATCTTAGATTATATGTGTAAATGTTGGAAATGCTGAGACGCATATAGATGACACATGTATATGCCTTGAGTTATTTGTTTAATTGTTGAGATTAAATATTAAAAGATATTATCTGATATTATGGAATATGGCTGATCATATAACGTGAATATTTTATTTGATCGGATTCATCGTTATCGGACATATGCTGATATGAAATGATTTACCATTATTGTTATCATTATCGTGAAAATGCATATGTTGATTGAAAATTATATTGGTGACATGACACTTGCACTCTGGACTTAAAAGGCGGACTTGACCAACATGTTTAAGCTTTCCATCGTTATTGTTTATGAGACTAAATGTCTCCATCTTTATCGGATATATATTGAGACTTTAAGTCTCCATCGTATATCGTTTGCCAGCTGGCCATCATATCGTTTTTGAGACTTTATGTCTCCATTGTTATCGTATCATATCGGACCTGGGTTGAGACTTATCGTGTTCCAACCAAGCTCCAAAATAAAACCAAAATTGCATTCACTTGCATCATTATATATTGTATGATTAATATATATAATTGGATGCGTATGCTATATGTTGTGGATTTATTGATGATAGTTTCTCTCACTAAGTAGCGATATAAAGCGCTAATATTTTTCAGGTTTATAGCATATACAATTTTTGAGAGTTGATTAAGCATGAGACTGGTTGACTTATACATATGAAACACATGTTATACGGCTGGGTCCCACACTCTCCCTCCTCTTCATCATGTTACCATTGTGTATATATAGCTTTGAGAGGAAGCATAGAGTGTTACCTGCACTTTTGTTTAACTTGTTTATATGTTTTGAATAAAATTTTTGTATGTACATTTGTATATGATGATCTGTATGAATGCATGTTTTATAATTATAATTTCATGTTATAGTATGGATATATGATAAGACAAGGTGTGTTACACCTTTGACCCGATTTTTCTTCCGTCTCTTCCCATCATTCCAACTCATTTTCAAACTCATTTATCATGCTTTTTTCATCACTTTTCTTCTACATTCCATGCATTCATATTCATCATACTTAAAACACGAAAAACGTTTAAATTCATTGTGCAGTTGTAGGATAAAAATGCTAGAAAATCTTGCTTGATTAACTATATAATTTTAGCATCATCAATTATTCATTTTATATAAAAGAATAAAAAATAAAGGAAAAACCAAGATTTAGAAAATAATCTAAATCTGAAAGAAGTAATTAAGTGAAAAAATGATGGTGAAGTTGAAGGATAAACTGTAAAAAGTCAAAAAAGAAGAGTTCGGCGTGGAAGTTTACAATGACCAGCATTGGTGGCAAATAAAAAGTTGTCAAATATGGTACACGTGTAATTTTCGCAAGATAAAAAAAGATCTAAATAATCCAAATGGAAGTTCTCCACGTAGCCTTGACAATTCCTTGAAACGGCGTACATTTTGCATACATTTCAAACGTTCACTTACTAATTGAAAATGACATTAAAGTGCATTTTCTTCTGTGCATTAAACACATACAAAAGCAATTCTCAAATCCACAATAAGCAAATAAAACACAGAATGGCTCAAAGCAATCAAGGCATAACTCTACTTGGGTATTGGGCAAGTCCATAAGCTCTCAGAGTTAAGTGGGCACTGAAACATAAAGGACTACATGAATATGAGTATGTTGAAGAGGATCTTCCTAACAAGAGTTCATTGTTATTGTTATACAACCCAGTTCATAAGAAAGTTCCAGTCCTGGTCCATCAAGGCAAACACGTCGCCGAGTCTTTGGTGATCCTGGAGTATATTGATGACGTTTGGAAGGAATCACCTCTCCTTCCACTAGACCCCTTTTTAAGAGCTAAGACTCGATTCTGGGCCAAATTTGTTGATGAAAAGGTATTCTTTCAATTTTTTTATGTAGTCATGTGCAAGTAGTTACTAGTTTTGTTTTGTTATTGTTGCATCAACTACTGTTGTCAAAAGCGCGCTTTTCATTTATGCTATCCTGCTATTTGGAGATTTTTTTTGGGACAACTGATTAATAATTTAGTTCAGTTCAGTTCAGTTCAGTTCTAAGTTCAATAAAAACTTTATAAATAAATTTTGTGGTTTGCTATTGTTCAGCTTGAACTAAGTTTTATTCGGTTTATTCTATATAACCAATCGCTATGTAATTTAGCACAACAAAAAAAGAATAGAAAACTATGAATTCTGTATTATTAAACCAATCTCTATATAATAGAACTGTTAATTTAGTGGTTAGCATGCTCACTCTGAATGCACTAATTAATATTTTTTTTTTATATGTTATACACCCTCTAATAAACACTTACTAAATTTTTATTCGTTTTTCATATAATTTACCAAAACAATTTACTTCTATCCAATCTATTGAAAACTAAAATTCATGATGTCAAGTTTTATGTTTTTGCCCTGAGGTTTATTATATTTGATACATTGATGGATCATGTCTTTCAGTGTGTGCCACCGATGATGCATGCATTCGTAGCAAACGGAGAGGAGAAAAAGAAAGCAGCAAAAGAAGCTCTTGACAATTTGAAGACATTGGAAGGGGCACTTGAAGGAAAGCAATTCTTTGGAGGTGAAAACATAGGCTTTGTAGACATTGCTGCTGGGTGGATCGGAGTGTGGGCTCGAATAGTGGAACAAATCGTTGATGTGAACCTCATTGAAAATCACAACATCCCATCACTTGCTGCTTGGTTTGATCGTTTTCTTCAACTTCCAAATATCAAAGAATGCATTCCTCCATGGAATGACTTGCTAGACCACAACACAAAGTTCCACAAGTCATTGACTTCTGCATCGACTTAGCCTTTTTATTGCCAACATTGCGTATAGCTATGAACTTGCAAATGTTTGGGAGAGTTTTCATAATATATGGTATTTGATGATCAATTCTTTGATACTGTTTCACTAGAAAGCTTCAGTCTACTGTAACTTACCCTTGTTATGATCATACCTAGCTGGAATGAATAAAAAATAAATGCAATGTTCATCTTCTGAAAAAACTTGGAATCCAGTTGAGAATCGTAATGCAACAAAATGGCTGTTCAAATTTATTTCTAAAACGTGCTAGATTGGACGAAAATAGTAACTTATTTTTATGAAATTCATATCGATATGTTCAGTGATACATCGGTACCAGGGAAATCATTGAAGAGATTCTTTTGGGATAATAATTTTGTGTTAAAATTTCCTCCGAATTTTATGTTTTTATTGTGATTAAGGCGCATAAAAGACTTGAGCTGGTATAAATCCAGATACGCTCTGTTGGCTCTTGGAAGGAAGAAAAAAAGAAATCAAACTTAAAAATTTCTGCATTTAACATGTATATAACTCACAATGCTACTTGATTACTTCGAATGTGCATTTATATTTTCCTATTTTTTTTTTATAAAAGAGGAAGTTACATCTTAAAGTTTTATTAAAAAATTTTCACTTGTGGTAAAAGAATACCGTATAAATTATTGACAGAACCCAAAACCACATACATGAGAACCTACATTAGAGCAGCCACAAGCCATAATACAAGACACGATCAGACCCTACTACTACTACTACTAGTAGATCAAAGACCAACACATCCAACAATAAAATGAGCAAAACACAGTAACGCTAAACAAGACAAAGCAAAGTAATTACACATACGCTGACCTGGTGTGGTGCTGTCTATTCGCATCGTAATTAGGGCCCACCTTACATTCGCATGTGCTTCCTCGAAAACCTGAGTGCCCATGGGTAGGCTGATCGCATAACTGGACAACCAGTCAGCCACCGAGTTACATTCTCTAAACTCATGGTTGAGTGAAACCTGCCAATTCTGGTTTAATAAGTTTCGGATGGCCACAACTAAAGAGACGTACTGATTAGGTGTGGTTATATCATGTTTGATCAATTGTACAACAATTAGGGTGTCTGTTTCCATTTGAATCCGCCTCCAGTTATTATCCCAACATAATTTGAGTCCAAGGTAAATTGCCCACATCTCTACCATAACCACAGTAACCTTTCCAACATTGGAGGCAAAACCTTTCAGCCAACACCCCTTTTCATCTCTGATTACCCATCCAGAGCCTGCTTTATCACCTCCAGCGAGAACGACCCCATCAGTGTTTAATTTAATAAACTTGCTAATCGGTGGCTTCCACACAACTGTAACAGTCCTTCCAATCCCACTCTGATTATGTGTAATTTTCGGTGTTGGAATGTCTCTTGGAAGACTCTATCGTTCCTCCATCTTCATTGGTACCAACAACACACCCCAAATAACACATTCCATGGGACATGACTGTCATACTTGGTGTCGTCCGCAAGATTACTCCTCAGCCACCTATCCGCCAGTTCCATTCTGAAAAAAGTCTGTTGCTTCGTATGTAGAATCAGGTCACTCCACATTACATGTGCTTCCAAGCAATCTCTGAGCACATGATGCCAACTTTCCTCAGTGTCAATGCATATATCATAAAGGGGATCCACTGTAATGTCCCGTATAACCCTCTGTTGGTTAGTGAGAATAGCCTTATGACATACCGTTCAAAGAAAGGTTTTAATACGCTGAGGGACTTATAATTTCCAAATATTTTTCTAATAAATTTCCTTGGTTGTCCGTGACTCCTCACAAAGCAACTGGTATGGCGAGCTAATGTTAAACTTTCCTGACTCTGTTAAGCTCCAATAAACTCGATCACTTCCGGAGGAATCCTCAGGGGCTTTGATTCCTGTAATTTGGGCTACCAAACTGTCAGGTACTATTGAGTTAATCCTTTGCATATCCCAATCTCCTCTATTGTTGGTATGCTCGTGCACCGACCGATTAAGATCAACTTGATTCAACTCTCTTGAAACACATTCCACTAAAGGCTTGTCCCCTACCCAAACGTCTAACCAAAATCAGGTAGACCGGCCACCAAGAATGGCCTAGCGTAGTCCTTTTCTCACCATATTCCAAGTTTTACAAATGCCCCTCAAAACCTATGACCCATTCCTTATTTGAAGCTGTGTTGGTACGCTGGTCATGTTTTGCATATACTTTGCACGAATAATACATACCCACAGTAAGTTTGGCTGAGATATAATCAGCCAGCCAAGCTTCATGCCAAACACAATATTATTTTCTTTCAATCTTCCAAGCCCTAACCCGCCTTTGCCTTTAGGTTGGCAAACTTGCTTCCAACTAACCAGACTCATTTTGTTCCCACCAAGGTCTGCTCCCCACAGAAGTATTCGGCAATTTTTCTCAATTTGACTTAAGTTATCCCTCGGTAGCTGTACAGTTTGCATTGTATACAAGGGTCTAGTTGATAGTATTGACTGAACAAGAGTTAGTCGACCTACTAAGGAGAGATTCTGAGCTTAGTAGGTAGATTATACAATGAGGCGCCAAAAATGGGCATCATTGAGAAAAATCAATTTGGACCGTTGGATGAAGAAAAATGAATGTGAGCCGTTGGATCGAGAGGGAATATAAGAAAGTATACTCTTTCTATTACCGAATTTCAACAAATTAAGTAAAAGTTAACGAAATTAAGTAACTTTGCCTTTACTTAATTTTATCACCTTTTACTAAATTTTTTACTTTTACATAATAATTTTTTTACCGTTTACATAATATTTTTTTACCGTTTACTTAATTCCACAACCTTTTGCTTAGTTTTTTTTTTACCTTTTACTAAATTATCAAAAAATTAAGTAAAAATAAAAAATTAAGTAAAAGCAAAGTTACTTAATTTAAATACCTTTTACTTAATTTTTTTAACTTTTACAAAATTTCCAAAAATTAATTAAAAGTAAAAAAAATAAGTAAAAGTTGAGTTACTTAATTTAAATTACCTTTTACTTAATTTGAACAACTTTTACTTAATTATTTTTACCTCTTACTAAATTTATAAAAATTAAGTAAAAGTAACTAAAATTAAGTAACTCATAGAATTTTTGGCAAATATATTTAGTGACAAATATTTTATTTAGTGACAAATTTTTTTTGCTACCAATAACTCAATGAGTTACTTAATTTTTCTTACTTTTACTTAATTTTTGTAAATTTAGTAAGAGGTAAAAATAATTAATGAAAAGGTAAAAAAAGTGAAAATTAACAAAATTAAATAATTTTGCTTTTACTTAATTTTTTGAAAATTTAGTAAAAGATAAAAAAGTAAGTAAAATGTGATGAAATTAAGTAAACGGTAAAAAAAATTATGTAAACGGTAAAAAATCATTCTATTAACCAAAACTTTGGTGATTGTTTTTTACGTCACATTGCAAAGACTAATACGGAAGAATTGGTTATAGTTTTCAGGACTTTCCACCTTTGGGATAAGCACAATCAGGGTGGAGTTTATCTCTTCAGGAAAATAGCCATTACTGAAAGCAGCTTGCACAAATTTGATCAGCGAATCTCCTACATTATCCCATTGATTCTGAAAAAAAGAAAGCATCCAAACCATCTTCCCCTGCCGTTTTATTCAGAATCATTTCGAATATAACCTGTTTCACCTCTTTGGGATTGATTGGTGCTTCCAACATACATTTCTCAGCATCAGTAAGGTTTGGGAAACAATTCCTGATAATACTAGTGGGAAGATCACCATCCTCTTTAGTGAAGATGTAATACCCCGTCTGTTTCCGATCAATTCCCTGCAGCATTCCGACCAAATTCCGACAAGGTCTCTAGTGGAACGTCATTTGAACATCGAATGATTTAAGTGATGTTGGGTGTTTGAAAATGTTTGAGGATATTTAAGACTATATTCAAAAATAATTTGATGATTTAGAGGATGATTTGATGATGAATTATATATGTAATTTTTGAGGATTAAGTGTTATAGAAGCCCAAGGGAGGTCCGACACATGTTTGGAAGCGTGAAACGTCAAGTATGTGGCTGGAGTAGTGATTAACGCATGTTGTCGAGACAAGCAAGACATACGTTATCTAGACAAGGAGCATAACGTACGTTGGGTAGCCACGACGTACGTTATCTGGGATGCAAGGATGATCAATGTATGTTGGCATGAATGACGTAAGTTGTATTGTGTTTGTTCCAGATCCGTGACTACTGGATGCATCACGACGCACGTTGTGGATGACAATAACGTACGTTGAGCATGAGAATTGCGTACATTGCTTTGTTATTTCATTGAAACGGTGCGTTTTGATTAGCCCATCTTTTTAAATCCCAAACCCGACCCTTTTCGTCATTTTTTGCCATTTTCACTCAAAACTCTCTCAATCTCGTCCAGATCTCTCTCTCATTGGTTACCCATCATTCCTTAACATCATCTGAGGTAAGATCAACATCTTTTCTTCCTTTTAAACTCATTTTCATGTATTGATTCATGAAAATGCATTTTAGGCCGAAAATGAAATGAGTTTCAATTTTCGGATGGTTCTTGATGAATGGACGTCAGAGGATGCTAGAATATATCAGATAGGACTTAGATAAACACGATTCAAGCTTTGAATCGAAAGATTTGATGAGTTTTTGGTGGAGCTAGGGTTAGATTC